>JAOTRH010000020.1:893991-906143 GCA_034768845.1 Heliamphora exappendiculata | reverse complement strand
ATGTAGCTCAATGCATGATAATTATTGTTTTCCTAAACAAATTACATCTATTGTACAAGTTAGCAAGAGATGTGACAATTATCTCCTCATCCAATGGTTGTTCGCCTCTCTCATTCCTCTCCGTTCATCCAACGGTGAGATGCTCGGTTGGTGTCTCTCTCATCCCTCTCCATCATATGCTGAATCGATGCCTCGCTCATCCCTCATCATATGCCTCGCTCATCCCTCTCTATCTTCTCTCATGCTATCCTCCAAGTCCCGAGCAATGATGAGATCGTTATTCCCGGACTCGAAAGCTTCAGTTCTGGTGGTAGGAACGCCGACTTCCAAGGGGATAACTGCTTCTAAGCCGTAGGCCATGGCAAATGGCGTCTCCCTATTAGAACTCCTAGGAGTTGTTCGGTAGGCCCATAGCATGGAGGGGAGTTCATCTGCCCACTTTCCTTTGAATTTCTCTAATCTTCTCTTTAGCCTTGAAAGAAGTGTTTTGTTCGAGATCTCTGCATGGCCATTGCTCTGGGGGAATGAAGGTGTTGAGAAGTAAATCTTTATCCCCAGACCCGAGCAGAATGTCTTGAATAAATTGCTGTCGAATTGCTTCCAATTGTCTGCAACTATGGCGCGCGGGATACCAAATCTGGTGATATGTTCTTCCACAAAAACTTCTTCGTGTCCACATCTCTAATGTTGGCCAAGGGCTCAGTCTTTACCCACTGGGAGAAATAATCTGTAGCTACAATTAGGAACTTTCTATTGCTAGGAACTTTCTATTGCTAGGCGCTTTAGGCAATGGCCTAACAATATCCAGTCCCCATTGAGCAAAAGGCCATGGGCTGGTGATTGGACTAAGTTCCTTAACTGGCTGTCTGTGCAATGGAGCAAATCTCTGGCACTTCTCGCACTTCTACGAATATAATTGGGCATCTTTCTGCATGTAGGGCCACCAGTAGCCCTAGCTCATTGCTTGGTGCGCCATAGATCTTCCCCAGTGTGGCCCCCGCATATCCCTTCATGAAGCTCGAACACAAAGTCTTGGACTCTGTTCGGATGAACACATAGTAGATAGGGCCCTGCAAAAGATCTTCTGTATAACTGATCCTTGGGGGATAGCCAAAAACGCGCAGACTTGTGTCTGATCTTGTGCGCCTCCTTCTTGTCCTCTGGGAGTTGGCCATTGCTGAGGAAGCTGACGATGGGGTCCATCCAGCTCGGCTCCTAGTCCTCTTCAATAGCACAAATTTGTCGAGCAGTGGTGTCAATTCTTGAGCTCGCTTGTTTCTGCACTTCCACTGTTCTCTTCAACCCGAGCTCGGTTGCAGAGGTCAGGGCTGCCAGAGCATTGACGTGGGAGTTCCCTTCTCGGCTGACCTGCTCAATCTGTACTTCTTCGAAACCTTTGACCAGCTCAAGAGCAATAGATAGGTAGGCAGCCATCCTATCATCCCTGGCATTGTACTGCCCAGTCATCTGGTTGACCACTAGTTACGAATCACAAAAAACTTTCAACTTTCTGATGCCCAGGAGCTTGGCACTCCTAAGCCCTTCGAGTAGTGCTTCATACTCGGCTTCATTATTAGAAGCTAGGAATCCCAACCTTATTGAGTGTTCTATTACTGATCCGTCGGGGGAGATGATGACCACTCTTGCTCCGGAACCCTTCTGGTTTGAAGCACCATTAGTGAATAGCTTCCATCCTTGCAGTATTGTTGACCGGGACTGGGCATTGGATGCCCCATTTTCTTCTCCATCCATTTTCTCTATCTGATCATCCTTCCCCCCAGCTCGGGCTCGAGTGGGGTTAAGTCCGAGCAGTGCGGTGTCCCCGGCTTGGAGAATTCGACAATAAAATCTGCGATGACCTGACCTTTGATTGATGTTCTTGGTCGGAACTCGATATCGTACTCTCCGAGCTCCACTCCCCACTTGGCAATCCTTCTAGATAGATCAGCTCGGCGTAGCAAGGCTTTGAGAGGGTGTGCAGTTAGAACAATAATCTTGTGGGCTTGAAAATACTATGCCAACTTTTGAGATGCCATGACCAGGGCTAGTGCTAGCTTTTTCAAAGGCAAGTATCTGGTTTCGGCATCGAGGAAGGTGTGGCTGACATAGTAGATCAGTAGCTGTTCGGCAACGTTCATTCTAAGTAGGACGACACCAGCCACATGTTCGGATACTTCAAGATACATGTATAGCTCCTCCCTAAATAGGGGCTTGGAGAGAAGAGGAGCCGAGGTCAGGTACTCCTTCAAATTTTGGAGCGCCTGATCACACTCCTCCCCCCAGACAAAATTCGTGCCCATTTTCAACAATTGAAAGAAATGATGGCACTTATCAGATGATCGGCTGATGAATCTGTTCAGTGCTGCTGCCATTCCAGTTAATCGCTGTATCTCCCGAACATTTTTTGGGGGCTGTAGGTTCTGGATTGCAGCTATCTGGTCGGGATATGCCTCGATGCCTCTTCTACTGATCAGGTGCCTAAGGAGCTTTCTCGATTGTACACCAAATGCACACTTTGACGCATTGAGCCTGAGTTTGTAGGCCTTCAGCACCTCGAATACGTTGCTCATGTCGGCCAAATGACCTTGTTCTTGCTCAGTCTTCACCACCATATCATCGATGTAAACCTCAATATTCCGACCTAGCATTGGTTGGAATATTTTGGTCACCTGCCTTTGATAGGTTGCCCTAGCATTCTTCAAGTCGAAGGGCATGACCTTGTAGCAATAAAGGCCTCTGGGGGTGATGAAGCTAGTCTTCTCCTGATCATCCGGGCTCAGAGCAATCTGGTGGTAGCCTCTGTATGCGTCCAAGAAACTCATAGTTCCATGCCCGGCTGCCGAGTCTACCAACTGATCAATCTTGGGAAGTGAAAAAGAATCTTTGGGACAAGCTTTATTTAGGTCGGTGAAATCAACACAGACCCTCCACTTCCCATTCTTCTTCTTCACTACCACAGTGTTTGACAGCCATTGGGGATACTGCACCTCCCTTATTGCCCCTGCTTCGAGCAACTTTTCAACTTCCTCTGCCACAACCTCTGCATGCTGAGCGGAGGACCTCTTTCCGCGCTGAACAACGGGTTTGTGCTGGGTCGACATTCAATTTATGATGTATTACCTCGAGATCAATGCTTGGCATCTCATAGGGAGTCCAAGCGAAGACCTCGACGTTTGATCTAAGAAAGCTCATCAGATCGGACTCATCTTGCTCGGCCATGTGGGTACCGAGCAGGAAGAACCGATCAGGGTCATCCTCACTCAGCACGACTTTCTTTAGCGGCTCCACCACCTTCTTTGTTGGTGCTTTCCCGACGTCATCAAGGAGTGGCCTGTCTTGTACTTCGACCACACACACCAGTTCGTCGCTGGAGGAACCTTCTTTTCCTCGAATAGCAGCCATAAAACATTGCCTGGCTGCTACCTGATCTCCCCTTAGGGACTCCATGCCCCTAGAGGTTGGGAACTTCAAGACTTGATGATAGGGTGAGTGAATGGCTTTAAGCTGATGAAGCCATGTCCTCCCCATTATGGCATTGTAGGGAGACGATACATCTACCACCAAAAACTCAATATTTCTGAGTTCGAAGCCTGCCATGACCGACAGTGTGATCCTTCCCAACGGTAGGGTGGGCTGACCGTTGAACCTAACCAACGGGGTATGACATTTTTGCAAGTCAGCTTTCGTGAGCCCCAACTTGTAGAAGAGGTCTACGTACATCACCTCCGCCGAGCTCCCTTGATCGACCAGGATACGCTTCACATCATACCTCACAATCCGGAGGGTTATAATGAGTGCGTCGTTGTGAGGGTGCTCAACCCCCTCTAGGTCGGCATCAGTGAAAGTCAAGTCCCCCGCCAAGAACTCGCTGCTCGAATATTTTCTTTTGCTCGAGGGACCCTGCTCAGGTTGAGTCTGCATAACTTCACGATGAGCCTTACTTCGGTTTTGACCCCTTGCTTCCTTCGATGTCTCAGGCCTAGGGGCTGCATGAATGACATTGATTACTCCCGCTGGTTCTTCGATTGCTCCTCCATGCTCGACGCGTGCATGTTGTTCTGCCCGGGTCTTCTTGTCAATGAACTGTCCAAGGTTTCCTGCCTTTACTTGTTCCACCAAAAACCTCTTAAAGGTCCAGCAACGGTCTGTATAATGCTCGTGCTCCCTATGATAAGCACAATGTTTTTTCTCATTCCGTTTGCTTGGATCGGTGAACATCTTGGGTGGCCAGACGAACCACGGCTTGTCCTTGATATGGTTGAGGAGCTTGTTGATTGGCTCTTTAAAAACTGTGTTGGCCACTTCGTACACCTCATTGGGCCTCTAGCGCTCCTTTTCTTGATCAGGCCTCTTCCTGGTCTTCTTGTTCTCATTCTTCTCTGTTCGGGCTTCCTTTGGTGCTTCCTGGGTAGGCACTTCATTGCTCACGCCTCCCATATCTTCCTCTACTTTGGAGTGCTGCTCTATTCTCAACATCAGCTCGGCCATGCTTTGAGCAGGCCTCTTAGTCAACGAGTGCCTCAACTTGTGGGTTTTTTCCAACCCGAGCTTGAAAGAGGCTACGGCGAGCTGCTCGTTGCAGTCATCTATGTCATTGAAGGTCTCCCAGTAGCGCCGAGCATACGATCTCAAGCTTTCATTCTCGGCCTTTCTCAAGCCGAGCAAAGAATCTATCTCCTTGGGCTGACGACTGTTTGTGATGAACCTTGCTGCGAACAGATCGGCGAGTTGTCTCCAGCTTCCCACTGATCCAGCTAGAAGCTTGTCAAACCAACGCAAAGCCACCTCGCCCAAGCTGGACGAAAACATCCTACACATCAAGGCATCGTTTCCGCTCCAGAGCGCCATCACCTGCTTGTAATGTCTAATATAACCCATATGGCCAATTTTCCCATCGTATAAGTTGAACTTGGGGGTTTAAAACTTTCTGGGCGGATCCGCCCCATCCACCTCCCGAGTAAATGGGGAGGCGAATATCTGCTCCAGGGCCCTCTGAGCTACGTCTTGAGCCGACCTCCCCGTGGCCGGCTGTCGTCTCCCCTCAAGTTGGAGGTTCAACCATTGCTTGAGCTCTTCTTTCTCCTCTGCACGCCCGACGTCTTGTCCAGCCTGCCGTTTCTGCTCACTACGGTGCTCGGCTGGTTCGTGGGTGTTGCTGGAGGTCTGTGTTTGCCCCTGTTTACCCCTTTTAGAGCCCGAAACACGGCTCTTCTAAGGGTCCTCATCACGTCGAGGATCCCTCGCTGGGCTACGGCTCGCCTGAGGCCGAACAATGCCCCTCCTTTGATCCCGATTGGACCTATCACGTCGGTTGGATCTTTCATGAGAGTGCTCATGCTCGAGACTAATTGATGGCGAACATTGCTGGTTCATCTGAGCTCTCATCTCGTGGAACTCTTGTTGGAGTTTGTCCAGCTGCTCGTCCCTTTTGTTCAGCACGTCCTGATATCCTTCCAAGACTTGCTGCAGGTTGAAACGTGGGGGGTATACTCCTGCAGAAGGTGTTGTGTCATTAGAACCCCCAACCTGGGTCCGTTCTCCCCTTCGGTTGAGCCTAACTCCACCAACGTGAACTTCAGAGTGAACAGGGCATCCTCTTCCTCAGTAAGTTGCATTCGATGCTTCTGCACGTGGTGCGCATGGTTCTCTCAGCTCTTCTGGATCGTGGTTCCCTCGACTAGCCATGGAGGTGTTCGAAAGAGTTCCCACAGACGGCACCAAATTGTAGAGGATCAGATTTGGGATCTACTGGTCCCGTCCAAGCTGGCTGTGACGTCATGGGTAAATGCCACGTGTACGCCTGCACAAAAAAAGAGTGAGATACCCGCCGGTTGCTTTATACCGGTGGACCCTCCGACATCGAGTCAGGCCAGGGATTTTTAGATAGAGAGAAGAACCTGAGAGAAAATTTGACAGAGCAAAGAGAGCATACCTGTGACTTCCAATTCGATGGTTATTTATAGGGCAAAACATACTTGACCTGTATGTTGAGTTCGACCCGACCCGAGCAGGTCGGGTTGTACTTCATATCTCTGATCAATTCATAGCTATTAATGGTTTGATGTTGACTTCCCAGTGTCATCATCAGATTTTTGTACAATATCTTTTTGCAAATGCCTTTTATCATGTCAAGATGTCCATCAGTATTCAGGTCTAACTTTGGCTAAACTACGAGCCTAATTTAGGCTAGGGCTAAACCACCCCTATTTGTCCCTTTTACCCATGAATAGGCCTATTTATTATTGATCTCTCATCACCATATCACTTCTTGGAGTGTATCGTGGGACATGATCTTCAATGTCAGCCATCCAGCTCGGCCCAGGGATCAAGCATCTTGCCTTGCTCGGATATGAATGCCGAGCATCCCTCATAAAGGTGCCGAGCATCGTGCCTTTGGGATTTGGGACCGAACTCTCGCTAAGCTCGGCCCTCACGCCTGAAGTCTCTAGAGCTCGGATATAAAACCATGTAGCTCAGCCTGTTGCCCGAGCAGATATGGATACGCCGAGGAACGTGTAGTGCTGATGTGGACTGCTACACTGTACGGCCTCCCACGTGTGCTCCATGAGACTTTGGTCGGAACTTGATCCCCCTCAATATATATATATATATATAGCTCAATGCATGATAATTATTGTTTTCCTAAACAAATTACATCTATTGTACAAGTTAGCAAGAGAAGTGACAATTATCTCCTCATCCAATGGTTGTGCGCCTCTCTCATCCCTCTCCGTTCATCCAACGGTGAGATGCTCGGTTGGTGTCTCGCTCATCCCTCATCATATGCCTCGCTCATCCCTCTCTATCTTCTCTCATGCTATCCTCTCAACCCTCAATTTCTCTGACATCGACGCTCTCACGTTGCATCTCAACCGTCGCCGATCCTCTCTACCTCTCACTCTCGCACCATGACTCCTCTCTACATCTCACTCTTTTCACTTCGCTCTCTCCCTCAAATCTCGCTCTGCACCTTTCTCACTCACCGCCTTGATCATCACTGCCGCGCACCACTGATCTCACCGCCAATCTCACTCCCTCACTTTTGATAATATTTTGAGTAGAGGCAAAGAGAAAAATTAAATTTGAAAAATAAGAGAAAAAATTACATTTGAAATCATGAGAGATGAGAGGAATGAAAAAGTGAAAGTGCAAAAAAAATATAAGTGCAATTGCCTATGGGAACGTCCTACAATTTTCTCAGTGCCTTTTGTGTTAAGTATATTTTGGTCTATTGACATTGCTTTAATAGGCTAACAACAATAGAATCCGGCACTTCTTAGAATGATATTTTCAACCAGAAAAAGAGTGGAAGTACAAAACATACTAACATCGTCTCCCGTTTACTACACACTAGCAACAAGCTAGATGACCACGGTGTTAGGGTTTTAACAACCCTACATAAGATCAATGAGAGACTAAAAAATAAAAATAAATCAAGAATAAGAAAAATACATGCGAGTTACGTAGTTCACCTAATGAGTGTTATGTTCACGATTCTTGTAGAGATTCATCATGACAAATAATGAATAAGTTACATTGAAACTGCCCTAAACTACAAATTTCTTAAGGGTTTTGTATTTTAATGAATAATTGAATCATCAATCGTGCGACTTAGCGTACAGTACTTATCAAACTCCACATAACTTAACACCATAATCAACTCATGAACGGTCAAAACTCGAAATAAAATCACTCTACGGTTTTGTGTGCGAGTTAACTCTTGTATCATTGAGTTTGTTGACTCAATATATATGCATATATACACTAGTAAATTGTCTATGCTTAAAGACTGTGTCGAACTTAAATGTCCAAACATTACAACAATTTGATCAAACAAAATACTTTTGGGGGAAGGAAAAACGAAGGAAATGTTGGAGGCAAAAACGAAGCAAACTGTTCGCGCTTAAAGACACATCAAACTGAAGTGTCCAAACATTACAACAATGTTACCGAACAAAATACTGTTGGGGGACCAGGGCAAAGAAAGACAAAACAAAAGAACCAGCAAAATGTGAATGTACGCAATTCGTCAAAACAGACCGCATTTGAATCAATAGGGGAAAAAATAAGAATATACCACTTGGTCATCCAAGGAACTAAATGGGAAGAAAAAAACTCACATCAGCAATTGAATGTGAAAGTTTCCCAATAACCCTCCAGAGTGGGAGACTGGTGTTGTTACAAACTGACCATCTTTGTATACATGAACAAACTGCTGTGGCAATGCATGCTCCCCCTGCATAATAACAAAATCAATCATCCTTGGTAACATATTGTGACGTATCATTCTGCTTTCAGTATAGTTAATGAAACTTACAGAATTTAATGCTTTGTCTGTCTTGGCAGAAAATGTTTTTCAGGAGAAAATGTTTTTTGTGGAAAAAATGAGTCGTTTTCTTGTACTTGGCTACAACCCTGATAATGAGTCGGAAAACATTTCTCATAGTTTACTCACCCAGAAATCATTAATGTTTTACATTTTCAAATATTTATTTAAACCAAGATTCTCGTTCAGAATTTGAATCATACGTGGGGTGGTGGTGGGTTGGAAATGGTGATGGCTGTGGTGAACTAGTAGGCAGTGCCAACGTGTGGTGGTAGGAGGAAAGTAACAACAACAGTGGTCGTGGACTTGGTGGTAGGGGGTGGGTGTGATGGTGGAGAAGTGGCAAGAATGGTGGTCGTGTACTGGAGAGAGCGGCAGCAACGGCAATAGTGGTGGTGAAGAGGTGGCAACGATAGAATGTGGTGGTAGTGGGGTAGTAGTAATGCAGTGGCAGCGGTAGCTACAGGGAGGGCGGTGATGGTGGTGGGGTGGTACTGTTCAGAAAATGTTCTCCACCTTTGAAAAGTGAAATACATCTACATCAAAATCAAGTCATAATCGCTATAAACTCTATCTCATGGGCAATGGGCATTGGCATAATCTTTTTTTCTCCTGTTGAAAGCAAGAAAAGGAATGTCTTGGCATGCGCTGACTCAAACATGGGATTTGAACTGAACCCACTATTGGAAAGGTAAAGAGTAAAAAAAGTTTCCCGTAGAACTTGAGCATTGAGACTCTCATCTATCATGTATTTTCAGTTGAATCAATTGAAGAGGCAGCAGTCACTTGGTTGAACGTATTCCTGATGATGCTAAAAACTATGTTTAAAAATAAAACCAGCACCACTCTAAAATTTCTATTACTTGTCTGAATGCTTGATTAACCTATGTTTTGTAATTATAAATATAGTGGGAAATTCTCATTTTCAATTTTAAAGAGTTTATGGCTCACATCATGCTATAAAAAACCTCTTCAAGCCTTGACTTTGTTTAGTTTTAAATATTTAGTATGAAGCATGAGAGAGAATAAATGTAACTGGTTAACCTAAAAGAAATGTGTCAACATACCCAATCGCTATCTGGCTCAGCACCAGGTAGCATCAGATTGATTTCACTTGACTTGGCGGTTGTTATAGAAGCCTCCAAAGAATCTTTGCTCAGATATAATTGGCAACCTCCTGTGTTATCTACTGAAATTGTTGGAGCTGATCCCTAAAACAGCCGAAGAAAAATGAATAACCGGTG
Organism: Heliamphora exappendiculata; assembly: GCA_034768845.1. Lineage (NCBI taxonomy): Eukaryota > Viridiplantae > Streptophyta > Magnoliopsida > Ericales > Sarraceniaceae > Heliamphora > Heliamphora exappendiculata. The sequence continues at coordinate 896,573 of JAOTRH010000020.1, read as the reverse complement.
GAACCATACTAACGTCAACTGATTCTAATCCTCTGGGGACAGGTAAGATATGTTGTAAGTGAAGCCAATATATAATGATTCATGAACTTTTTCTGCAGGATAGATTAATCAAAATCTGAAACTTCTAAAAAAGTAAGTAAATGCACAAGGCACAGGAAGGAAATAGATACCTGGCATTGAACCTCAACACCATTGCAATTTACAATCTCACAAGCAGCCACAACATCCTGCTTTCAAGGTGAAAGATAAAGTGAGCCATGTCCCATATCATGCTTTGTTGTTTCCCTAAACTAAAAAATGTACACATTTTTTCACACAGTTATCTTACTGACCGTGAATACGACCCCCAACTTAGTGCATTTGTCAACTGTTATGTTGTTAACTTTTCCTGCACATTGTTAGACTACCAATAAGCTCATTCTAACTTCCTTATCCAACTCCAAACCACTAGTTATTGATTAGTAATGAATTTGATGCTAAATGCCATAATGAGAATTGATGTGCACATAAAATAAAACAAAAAAATCACCTTGGATCTGCAAAACGGAATCTTTGCATCCAAAAATATATACTGACTGCTTTGCATCACAATCATCAATCACCAAATTCTTACTTCCAATTTGATTCTCAACTACCCACCTGCCAAACATACAATATGGTGGCTACAAGTAATTTAAATCAAATTCCTCAGTTACTCATGAAGCATGTTATACCCATGAATATGTACTCACTTACGACCCATTTCAAGCTCTAGCTTCGGAGATCCTGCTTTAGAGAAAGACGGTGACCTTATGCAATTTTCATTTTCACTAGCACTAACAACGCCAGTCCTATCTGCACGGTTCTTGGTTTTCATATCATCCGTAACATTCCTCAAACCTGGGAGGCAATAAAATCAGCTAAAAAACACAAAATCAATCCTTGAAGAGAAAGAAAATGGAGAGGGAAAAGTGCTTGCTGAAGTCACTGACTTCCCTGAATTAATTTCTTGAAAAACAGCAGCCATTCCATCCTTTGGGTGTGATGATGAAGAATGAAGAGATTCTGAAATAAAAAGCGATGCCGGTGGCGGAGGTGGAGGAATAGGAACGCTTAACGTAGAAGCTTTAGATGGAACAGAAATTGTTGTTTTTCCTGTGGCACTCCAAACAGGACCCAAAGGATATTGACTCTTCACAAAATCCCTCAAACCTGGTATGTAGACCTCCTTAAGAGCTTTTGCCCACTCCACATGATCGAGGTCTTTATTTTTGAACTCAACAAGAATCTAAAAAAAAAAAAACAGCTTTTGACCAACATAAAACACTTCTGCTTCCATATTATGTACAAATATCTTGTTACAATTTAATCACCAATCCCCCGAATGCAAATGAAAACACAACCATGCACGCTAAAGAGAAAAATTACATAAAGATTTACGTGGTTCAGTACAACCCTCTGTCTGCAGGTGAAAGAAATAATCCACTATAATCTGCAAAGTGTATAGTCATAAGACCAAAAATACCCTAAAACCCAATACCTACAAAACGAGCCTTGAAACAAACTCCGTTCCCCCACTTAAGGGTCACCCGGTGCCCCCAATATTTTTCCTATATCTCTCCTACATCTCTACTCATTTGATTTAGTTCTCCACACACTACTAGAATTTTAAGATTCTTATTTACAGACAAACCCTAAAAACCATACGCCCATATAATTATAAAAATCACACACGTATTGGTTTTCGTATGGATTCATAACTCTTACCTAACTCAAATACATGCAAATAAAATCATAATATATTGGTCTGCAAAATACAAGGCATATACCAAAGATATCCATCTACAAAAAATAATTTTTCTCCAATCTTAGTTTTTGATGGAATTTTTAAAAAGTAAAGAAAGGGGAAAAAATAGGAATGTAAAGAATTATAGCCCTGGATGAACAATTATAATTTATATGCCAATTACAATAAAGATTTTCCCTCCCCTGGTTTCAATTTGAAACTCATACATGGTAGGTTATCATAAGAGGCATATTTTAAAGAGAACGCTAGCTTGCAGCAAATATCTGAAGTACCTTATTGTTGTAGAATTCAGCCATTTGCCAACTTTCTTCCACATGTGCAGTAGGCATACTCATACCTTGAAAAGGGAAACCAGTGTGAGCAACCAACATGACATAGTAAAAACCATCTATTTCTAGCATTAGAAAAATAATCAAACGTTTACTTACCACAATCTTTGCCAGTATATGCAATCCAAGCCAGAGCTGTGAGGCTTTCAGCAGCAGTTTTCATGTGGTTAAAATGATCAGACGGCCTTCCCTCTGTCATTGCATTCGCTTTCATTATCACTTCATTTAGCGGTTTTAGAAATTCAGCCAGCCTGGTCATGTCAGGTTTCTGCAAAATGAAAAGAAGCTCACTCAACTTAACTGTAGTATCAACACCATAAACTAGTGGTGGATTCACGAATTCAATACGGTGGGGGCACAATTCCAAAAACAATGAGAAATCTTTTTTCACAATCAATCACAACAAGATGGATACAACATTTTAAAATATTCATTAGTAAGCAAAAAAAGACTATAAGACATACTTT
>JAOTRH010000020.1:843169-893891 GCA_034768845.1 Heliamphora exappendiculata | reverse complement strand
AACATTAAAGAAATGATATACATACATTGCTCATAAAGATTCTCATAAAATAGAAAAATAATTTTATTAAAATAAAAATAAATACTAAAAAAATAATTTTCAGTATACCAACCCTATCAATCTCCCACTTATACTCAAAAGCATACTGCCACACATCTGACTCCCATTCCCTATACATGACTATCAAAAGTCTTAGCCGGTAAGATCTTTGTAAAAGGATCTGCAAGGTTGTCTCCTGATGCAATCTTGGTCACAGCAACATAACCTCTCTGTACAATTTCTCGTATTATGTGATACTTACGCTCAATGTGCTTGCCTTTCTTATGGACCCTTGGCTCATTCGAGTTTACAACCGCTCTGCTATTGTAACAATAAAGTGTTATAATCGACTGAATAGAAGGTACCACCTCTAGATCCATCAGAAAGTTCCTGAGCCAAATGGCCTTGTTGGCTACTTCAGAAGTTGCCCCGTACTCGACCTCCATGGTGGAATCAGCAATACAGGACTGCTTGATACTCCTCCAACTTATAGCTCCACCTCCTAAGGTGAACACATATCCTGAGGTAGACTTATGGGAATCCCTGTCAGACTAAAAATCTGAGTCTGTGTACCCCAAAGGTACTAGACTGTCTACCTGGTAAACTAACATATAATCTTTAGTCCCTTTCAGGTACTTGATTATATTCTTTACAGTAATCCAATGCTCCTGTCCTGGGTTAGACTGATATATGCTAACCATGCCAATGGCAAAACAGATGTCGAGTGTAGTGCAAAGCATAACATACATAAGGCTTGCTACTATCGAAGCATATGGAACCGTCTTCATCTTCTCTATCTCATCAGGTGTCTTAGGACACTAATTCTTAGATAGAGTGATTCCATGCCTGAAAGAGAAAAATTCTTCCTTGGAATCCTCCATGCTAAAACGAGCAAGAATATCATCGATATACTTTACTTGTGATAAGTCCAACATCCTTTGTTTTCGATCTCCCACAAGCTTGATCCCAAGGATGTGACTGGCTTCTCCCAAGTCCTTCATATCGAATTACCTAGATAATCATACTTAAACCGTAGATAATGTCTCCACATCGTTTTCGATGAGCAAGATATCGTCTACATAAAGTACTAGAAAGATCATCACATTTCTGTCACGCTTCTTGTACACACAGGACTCATCCGGACTTTAATCAAAACCATAAAACTTTATAACTTAATCAAATCGAATGTTCCAAGATCTCGATGCCTGCCTAAGTCCATAAATGGATCTCTTAAGCTTGCACAACATGTGCTCCTGGCCCTTTGCAATGAATCCGTCTTGTTGTATCATATAGATACACTCGTCAAGACTTTCATTAAGGAAGCCTGTCCTGACATCAATTTGCCAGATTTCGTAATCGAAGCGTGCGACAATGGATAAGAGAATCCAAATAGACTTAAGCATGGCTACCGGCGAAAAGGTTTCCTCATAGTCGATCTCTTCTTTCTGAGTGAACCCTTTAGGAACAAGCCTAACTTTGAAGGTTTTAACATTCCCGTCTACTCCTCTCTTCCTCTTGTAAACCCACTTGCATCCAATGGGTTTTATCCATTTGGATGGTTCTATAAGTTTTCAGACCTGATTGGAATACATAGATTTCATCTCTGAATTCATAGCCCTCTGCCAAAGATCTGCATTTTTGTCTTGTAGTGCTTCATTGTAGTTACAGGCTCGATACCCAGTTCTGCCGGGATCTTGTCAAAAGACTCTCCCAAGAACATTTATAGGTCAGGTTGATGAACAACCCTCCCACTACGACGAGGCACTACCTGTGTCTATGTAGTTGCAGTAACAGGCTGTGTATAATCTGAACCCTGTGCAACAGCACCCAGTTCTTGATTTGTACCTGTCCCGATAATCCTCCCACTATGACAAGATAATGGAATATCAGTGACTTGTGCTTCCACTTCCGTTCTACTAGCATTTTCTCTCAGTTCTTCCAAAATAATTTTGCTATTGGGCCTGTGGTTCATAATATAATCATCTTCTAAGAATCAGGCATTGGTGCTAACAATGACCTTCTGATCCTTAGGATTATAAAATAGACCACCTTTCGTTTTCCTAGGATACCCTACAAAGAAACAGACTTCTGTGCTCGGTTCTAACTTACACACGTTCCCTTTCAGCACATGTGCTAGACACTTCTAAATTCGAATGTGTTTCAGACTAGGTTTACGCCCGGTCCACAATTCTGTGGGAGTAGAAGGTACTTACTTAGAAGGTACGAAGTTCAGAATGTAAGCCGATGTCTCTAAAGCGAGTTCCCAAAACGAATCTGGTAAACCTGAATAACTCATCATTGATCTTACTATTTTCATAAGAGTCCTATTCCTTCTTTCTGTTACACCATTCTGCTGAGGAGTGCCAGGTGCAGTTAACTGGGATGTTATCCCCTATGATGACAGGTAGTCCTTAAACTCTCCAAAGAGGTATTTCCCACCACGGTCCGATCGTATTGATTTGATACTTTTACCCAGACGCTTCTCTGCCTCTACCTTGAATTTTTTGAATTTTTCAAAGTATTCAGACTTATGGTGTATCAGGTAAATGTATCCATACCTTGAGTAGTCATCAATGAAATTGACGAAATACTCAAAGACACCTCTAGCCCGGATTGTTGTAGGACCACACACATCAGAATGAACCAGCTCTAACGGTTCTTTAGCTCTATAGCCTTTGGCCGAAAATGGCCTCTTGGTCATCTTACCCTCTAAGTAAGATTCACATAATGGAAGTGCCTCTAGTTCCAATTAACTCAAAGGTCCATATGCTACCAGTCTGTTTATTCTTTTTAGATTAATATGACCAAAGCGTAAGTGCCAAAGAAATGTTTAGTTCATTAAAGAAAGAAACTGTCTCTTATATGGTAAATTATATGTATTATTCAATTCAGTTAGTTGCAGTGTAGGAGAGATTAGAGTAATAATATAAATATTATCCACCAATGTACAAGAACAGATAACCCATTTATTATCCTTAATAATCACATAGTTACTAAAATAAACAAAATATCCATTTTTAGCTAATCTAGAAACGAAAACTAAGTTCCTTCTAATGGTAGGTACATAAAGACAATATCTCAATATTAATACCCGATCTCTACCAAAATTGAGTGTGACATCTCCTACTACAACTGCTGTTACCTTTGTATTATTGCCCATATGTAGGTAAATCTCCCTATCACTAAGTTATCGAATTTTTTAGAACACCTGCAATGAATTGCAGACATGATTAGTGGCTCCCATGTCTACACACCAGCTACCGGTAGATAATACCGCTAAACATGTTTCAACAACTAGTGAACAGAAATTACCTTGTTTGTTTTGCTTATTGAGGAAAACAGGACACTGCTTTTTCCAATACCCAAACTGGTTACAGTGATAGCACTTGCCTCTCGGCTTCTTCACACCAACTTTTGGTGGGAGATGGGTTTGGATGGGTGTTGTTAGATCACTTGAAGGATCGCACGAGTGGTCTATCGGGTGGTCCTGAGTTGGTCTCGGCTTCTTGTTGTAGGCCAGACCGCTCGAGAGACCGCTCGAGTGGTCTTTTTCGCTGGTTAAAAATGTCTTTTTTTAAATCAGTGTATCTTTACCATCCAAACTCCGAAATGGGTCATTCTTATACTCAAATCGAAGCCCCGAAATTCTTCTTTCTAGTGATACCACTCTCATAACAAAATTTCATTTGTAAAAAAAGTTATGACTAAAATAGTGAGGGTATGTCAAATCTTCTTAACCGTTTTTCGCCTATCTTTTGCTGAATGTCTTGGAAAAGGTTATTTTCATCATCATTAGACTTTTTATTAAATTTATTGTCCCTTGGGCTATAGATACACCTATATAAGTACATTTGGGTTGTGATGCATGTGTTGGACTGGTTGGTTGAATGTTACGATGAAAGTGGGTTTTCTACTTACAATGATGGTTTTGAAAGAATGAGAATGGGTATTTAAGGGTTGTGATATGACCTGGTCATCATGTAAAATTCTAAGCATTTAGAAGAAAAACATAGGTTTCAAACTTGTATATATGCATATGATGGGTGTATTTCATTTTCTTCAAATGACATGATCTCGAATGAATTAATCTTGTGTTGTTGGTACTTTATGAAATTGATGAAAGAAATATAAATTATGAGAATTGAAATGATAACATGTGAAAATAATTGGGAAAGGAACCGGTTGTGGAGTTGGACTCCCGAATTGTGAAAATAAAAGTAATTAGCGAATAATGAATCGAGTATGGATTAATGTGAAATAAGTTGGGCTTGCACAGCTCTGCGGTGAAAGATCAAAAATTTGCGCAAGATGGGGACCACATATCCACGAGTTAGCCTCCGAAATGTGGTGGTTGTGTCGTGATGAGTTATAGAGCGACCTATTCCACAACAGCTTCGCGTAGCCTATTGGGGGCGAATGGAATGATGTTTCTATAAGCTGCATCTGATGCCGGTTCATTGGATGTGATACAATTTTGTGAGAAATCAGGTACTAAGATAATAATATGGACAATGTGAACGAATACGAATTGGTAAAATTTGCATTTTTACTTTTGTTGCACCCATTACACCTCATAAATTATGCATAACATTTGAGTTAGTCCTTATCCTACGAGCTATGGCTCATGTATGTGTACCAAACCATTTCAGGTTCCGAGGATCAGAGATGATAACAAGGCGAAGGGTGCATTTTGGAAAGGCTAGAGGAAGGATCTAGTGATATTTTGTTGTTTTGTGTTATGTTTGTACATAAAATCAAGTGGATGAATGTAATTGATATGAAAGCTTAAAGTTGAATGTATGTGTCACAAATCCTTAAGTGGTTCTGTAAATAAACTTTTGAAACTTGGTTTATTTAGTTTGAATCTTTTGAATGCATAAATGCAAGGAAATATTTTTTTAATATTTTGGAAAGTTATCGATAGATATAGTTCCTACATGATATGACTTGGGGTTTAATTCATGGACTCGGGGTTTGGGTCGTGACAGAATGGTATCAGAGCTCTAGGTTAGAATCTCTAGGAGCCATGGGTGTTATTATGTTATGAAGGTTATGAATGTGAATCGTTGTGAATTGTTGAATTGAGATAGGCACCACTATACGTCATAAATTGTGTGCTTGTATAGGTTTGTGAGTGAATTTTGATCTGGTGCGTGTTATGAATTTATATGGGTATGGATGGTTGAGTCTTAAGGTAATGTGGCATGTTATTTGGCGTCTAGTCAACTATTTCGAGGTTCGAAATAAAAAAGCATTTGACTGACGTTCTTTCTATGAGAAATCTGAATTAGTTACCCAGATTGTCGCATTACTTTGAGGTTTTCCCTCAGTATGTGTTTATGTGTTTATGTGTTAATGTGATTAAGTTTGAATATGGTTAGCCATTCGTGTACTTAAAATTGATTCTATTTAGGGAAGGAGTATTGATGCATTTACGAATTATGTATTGACGATCGTCTTCCTTTCGTAAAGCGATGCCTCATAGGTAAGGAGGACGTAGAGATCGAGGTCGCGGTCGTGGCTGGGGAAGTAGGAGAGTGCCAGTTCCTGAAGAAGGGGATGCCAACGCCCTGCAAGAACCAGCTGGGGTTGCATATGTGAATCAACAGATACTGGATGCTTTGAGGACCTTAATTGGGGCTAACTAATGGGGAGCATGAGATGCAGATGCTAGGACAACGGTAATGTTGAGAGAGTTTCAACATTTTAACCCACCTACCTGTGCTGGATAACCTGACCCTCGAATGGCGACTGAATGGCTAAAGGTAGTCACCCAAACTTTAGATACCTTGTAGATAGTGGAGGACGACCTTAGGGTTAGCTTTGCTACTTTTCAACTTCGGGGGGAGGCAAATGAGTGGTAGGAGCTTGTTAAGACGACAACGGATGGTACATGGGCAGCGTTTACAACGGTATTTCTGGAAAAGTATTCCCTTAGTATTTCCTGTCATTAATACAAGGGACTATGTCAATCTTGCAATATGAATCAAAGTTCACAAGTTTGTCAAAGTTTGCGCTAGAAATAGTGTCAATAGAGGAATTGAAGGCTAAGAGATTTGAATGGGGTTTACGACCCACTATCCGAGAGAAATTGGTAGGGTTTCGACTGAAGGTCTTCTTGTAGGTAGTCGAGACGGCCATAGCAATAGAAAGTACTTTGGTAGACAATAGAAGGATTAGGGAAAATAAGCTACCATCGGTGGCTAGGACTACACAATCTGAGGAACGATCTTACAAGAAACGAAGATCAAAACATGGCGATACTAGTTTAGCGCCGTAGAGATCTCATCAGACCCAACGCTCTGCACCCACCCCATCTGTAGCCTCAACGGCACATCTAGAACAGAGAGAATTTTCATGTTTTACTTGTGGGCAGCAGGGACATTGGGTTAGAGATTGTTCGCAAAGAAAGCAAACACAAAGGTAATAATAGAATTCGACATAAGGCCAGTCTCAGGAGAGGAAACCTATCAGATGTTATCAATGTAGTCAAGAACGGTACGTTAGACGTGAATGTCCACGAGGAAGAGCTAGCCGAGGAACATCTAATACTCAACCTACTCAACAGAAAGCATACGGCCAACCACCTCGACAGACCGAGATGCAGGAACTTTGGGTTCCTAGGGAGACTTCCTCAGCACAATCTGTATGTCAACCTATGGGTAGAGGACGGGGACAGGCATCTAGCGTCCAGGGAAGGGTCTATGCCATAGCAGAAACTGGTACTTCACCAAATCCTGGGATATGTGAGACTACTACTAATACCCCTGTGATTATAGGGACTTTATTAGTTTTCAATTCTTGGGCTCGTGTGTTATTTGATAGTAGTGAATCATGTTCATTTATGTCTTATTCATTTACATCTGCTTTGGGTTTACTCGTTGAGATGTCAGACGTTGTTGTGAATGTTGAAACACCCATCGGTAATAGTACAACGTTAAGGTTCATATGTTGAGGGTGCAAAGTAGTGATAGCCGAACGTCATCTCGTGTTCAACTTTATTGTGATAAAGATGTTGGGGTTTGATATTATTCTTGGAATGGACCGGTTAACTATATTTCGTGCGTTTATTGACTGTGATTGATGAAGGATTTTCTTATGTACTCTAAAAGGAGATTTTTTCTTTTACGTGGGGGACAAAGATGATAATATGATACCTCGACTAGGCGACAGGAGCAATTTAACAAATGTGCATATGATTCTTTCTACTCTTTTAACAAAGGATGATTCTTCAGTTAAAGGAGAGCTTCCTCCGATAGTGAGCGAGTTTCATGATGTGTTTCTGGAAGAATTGTTTGAACTTCCACCACATAGAGAAGTTGAATTTTCAATTGAGCTTGTCCCAAGGATTGTTTCAATATCTGTACCATCTTACCGTTTCGCTCTAGTAGAGTTGAGAGAATTGAAGATTTAGTTGTAGGAACTGTTAGACAAGGGCTTATTTGCTAAAAAAAAGATGATTCGTTGCGATTATGTATTGATTATCGAAAGTTGAATCATGTTACGGTAAAGAATAAATATCTGATGCCGAGGATTGACGATCTATTTGACGAATTAAAGGGTTCAATGTGTTTCTCGAAGATCGATTTGAGATCGGGTTACTATCAACTAAGGGTCTGGGAGGATGACATTCCTAAGACCGCATTTTGTACTCGTTATGGACACTATGAATTTTTAGTAATGCCTTTCGTTTTAACGAAGGCCCCTACAAGTTTTATGAAATTGATTAATTGAATTTTCCAGCCTTACCTTGATCAGTTTGTGGTACTTTTCGTATATGACATTTTGATTTGTTCTCCAACCTGAGAAGTCCATGAGGAGCATTTGCATGTGGCACTTCAACTCCTAAAAGAACACAAGCTTTACGCTAAGTATGAGAAATGTGAATTTTAGTTATCCGAAGTGAAGTTTTTGGAACACGTTGTGTTGAAAGACGGAGTAGCTGTTGATCCATCTAACGTAGAGGTAGTGCAAGACTGGAAAAGGCCAAAGAATGTATTTGATATCAAAATCTTCTTAGGTCTTACAGGGTATTATCGTTGTTTTGTAAAAGATTTCTCTCGTTTAGCATCACCCTTGACACGACTCACTCGAAAAGGAGTTAAGTTCACGTAGAATGATGCTTATTAAACCCCATGTATGTTTTGCTCGTTGAATTTTCAAAACTTTGCATGTTCTTAGTATGAGTTTATGAAATGCATGCGAAGAAAACACATAAAAAATGGACACCGCATGAGCTAAGCTATTAAAACCCTAAGTAACCTAATTTTCTGGGCTTACCTACTTTCTACCACAAACTTTAAAATATCATAACTAATTGTACAAAAATGATCTAAACATGATTTTTGTGACCAGACCTATCTCTTTGAGTTCTCTTTCATACAAAATTGGTTTGAAGTGATTTCGTTGGGTAAAACTCTAGAGAATATGAGTTGCAAAGGAGTGTCAGATTTTAACCACTATGAGTTGCAAACCTAAAAATCCTAAGTTAAAGTGAGAACCGAGCTTGGGTCAAAACATAAAACTTGTAGAGGACATATTTATCTTATTTTTCACCCATAATGAGCCAAGAATATGAATTCTTGATATGCCAAAACACTTCCCAAAGCCACTGTTGAGGTTCAGTGACTGACAGAGCCCTCTGTCACACATTTTTGTGAGACCTCAAACCTACGGTTTTAGAAGCCAAATCCAAACGTGGTAAGCATGAAAAATGTAGCTAACATATTAAACTAAACACTGAACAAAAATTAGCCCAAAATACCCTCAAACGATACTCCAATAGTTTTGAACATTCTCTGTTAAAAACCCATTCTGTAGACCCTTTTTAGACTGACTGAACCCTTTTTATAAATTGGCCAAAATCTTAAACTGTTTCCAAACAACTTGTCGTAGAACAAAACATGAAACTTGTAGGGAACACCTTAAGCTAAAACCTCACCAAACATCAGAGCCATATCCCTTAAATTGATGCCCCACAACCATGGAAAACAGAGACCTAAATTCTGCACATTTCTCTATAAAGTGCTGAATGATTTTTCCTAAATTAAATCAAATGACCCATTTTCCCTACGATCTAACCTTAGTGCTAAATATGAAAGTTGTAGGAAATATTTTTATCTAATTGGTGTTCAAATTTTATAAATTATCAATATCTAAGTACTTCAAAACACTGTCGCAAATTAAAAATTAGAAATTGAACATTTACATAAAATTTGCTAAGTATACGAATGGTGTGTTATTTCGTGAAACTTGAGTATATAAACTTTATATGAACTTTGAGAGTAATTAGCATATGAAAACGATAAATTTGATGATGTGAACTCATGCCGTTAGTTCGATTCTATGTCGCATAAATGATGGTTATATTTCGCAAGCTTATACTTGATACTTTAACAAGTCGTATCCTATGCCATATCAAGTTTGTATGCCATGCTATAATTAATTGCACACGAGAAGTATGTTGCACATCATGAGCATTTCAACATTTCATCTTGGATTATTGGAGTCCCTTTCGTACCATTCATTTTGGGTTGGGTGACATGCAAATCATTCTTTCAGTAGTTGGGGATTTAGGGCGTCCTTGGTTTCCATATTTGAAATTAAATTGGGAGATTGTTTTGTTAGATCTAGGCAACCCAAGAGAGGGGGGGTGAATTGGATCTTTAAAAAATTAAATAGCAAATTAAAAACCTTTTTCAAAAATCTTTTAATATTGCAATAAGGTAAGATAAGCAAATATGAAATCAATGCAAGTATTAAAAGATGAGCGATACAGAGAAAGAACCAGACACCAGAGATTTATAGTGGTTAGACTTTATCCTAGCCTACGTCCACTCCTCAAGATCTCTCTTGAGTATTTTCACTATTCAGAATACTTCACGGGCATATTTCAAGCTTTTACGATCTTCAAGACTTCGCTTGGTTGATCTGAATGTTTACAGGCACATTCACAAGCCTATTTCAGCTTCAATAAGTTTTTATAAAAACAAGTCCCTATTTTGTTTTAATTTCTCTTGAACTCTTCTTTAATGAGTTTCACTCACTCACTCAAAGTATAAAGGGTGACTCACCCTTGATTATAATAAATGAAGAGTGTTAATGATGAACTCTCACTCTCTTTATAGAAATAATTTACAATAAATGAATAAGTAAAGAGAAATGAGAAACAAGAACTAGAGTTACAACAATAAATGTAAGCTTGAAATTTTTGAGATTGATTTGAACAATAGAACAGTAAATGCAAGTCTCCAACCTCCTCAAATACTGAGAAGTAACTTCTTATATAAATTCTTGGGGTATCATGACCTTTGGAGGTAATGGGAGCAATAAATGCCAAAAATCCAGCCTTTGAGATCTGCCGCTATTTGAATTTCTGTCACTGGTGTCGACACAAATACCTTTGGTGTTGACACAAAGTGTCTAGGGCAGGGTTCTTCAAGTGGTTGGGTCGACACAAATTTTTTGAGGGGTCGACACAATTTATGCGTTCTACCTTCTAACATTCTGGTGTCGACACATTTGAATCTAGTGTTGACTCGTTTGAAAACTTTAGCATCCGAAGGAACAACTTTGTGTCAACTCAACTTGTCTTTGGTGTTGATACAAATTTCTGCAGGAAGCATCGGTTCTTTTGTGTCGACACATTTGGTCTCTAGGGTCAACACTAACATTCTGCAGGCAGGCTCAGGACTTTTGTGTCGACACAAAAATTTTACAGGATGTCTCGGTTGTTTTGTGCCGACACAATTTCTATTTGTGTCGACCCAAACTTTTGGATAACGAAAGTAAGGATCACTTTTGTTTCAACACAAATCCTATTTGTGTCGACTCAACTTGAGTCCTTGTAGAGCAAAGGCTCTTTTGTGTTGACACAAACCTTGTTTGTGTTGACACTAGCTTTGATACCTGAAACATGGCTTTATGAAAACTGTTAGGGTGTCAAACCATTGGTTCAAAGGGGTTGGCACACTTGATGTGCTTCAAATTTACTTTGCCTTAAAAGTATTTGACTTAATTTTTAATTTAGATTAACACAAAATATTCTTGTTCAAGAATATTTAAGTGTTTGAATTCTTTTGAGATATGAGTTAATTCTTTTGACTAAGGTGTTAATCCAAATGATCAAAATGTGTTAACACTTTCATTTTGGAAATATAAAATATTATCCATTTAAAATCATTTATTCTTAAAAAATGAATTATGAAAATCATCAAAATCAAATTAAAAAGCTTTTGGGCTAACAATTTCCCATTTTTTGATGATTACAACCATATTTACATTTTTTAGAAAATAATTGAAAATATTTTTCAACAAGGGTTCTCCCCTTATTGATATGCCTTAAACAATATGAGCAATAAAAAATGGTTAGGCATACATCAGAGTGAAAACATATAATTTTTTTAAACATAATTTGCATAAGAGATCAAGAACTATTCTGAATTTATTCTAATTTGTGCAAAATAGTGATTATGTGCAAGGTGATTTATCCAATCGCATTCAATCACACATTATATGATCAACAAGATATATAATATCAGTATTTACCATTCATTCACAATTCATCCAAAATAAAAATTGTTCAAGCATTCACAACATTCAAGCCATTCATCCAAGTTAACCAAGGAAATGTATGCTAAAATATTACAACTTCTCATTCATTCAAAAACTTTAAAAAATGTTTGAAACTCCCCTTCACTTCTTCACATCTTCTCTTTCACTCCCCTTATTTTTTCTACTGTAATTTCTCCCCTTTTGGAATCTTAAAAAAAAGCTATTGATCGTCCATGAATTTTTTGAAGTCCTTCTTGGTCTTTGCCTTCTCCTTGCTAGCAAAAGCACGTTCTTTTGCAGCTCGTGATCTCTCATCCTTGACTTCACCTGCTGCCAGATCTTCCCAACGTGCTGCCAAAGCAAGGTCAACTTCGCGCTTGAGACGTGCTACTTTCTCTTCCTTCATTTTCTTGGGCTTGAACTATTTAGCCCAAGCTTCCTTGATCCAAGTGAGGTATTCTTCCACCTTCTGGGACTGTGTGTGAACAACTGTGACGATCCCTTGATTATACTCTTTGCGCACTTAATGGAGGATTGCTTTGTTGCAATTTACAATGGGTATAATGTTTTCATCAATCGTTTTGCAGAGGGCTTTCCCTGCATCAGTGGCATTTTCTACATCTCGTCTGAGGCTACGGTTAATTTTGTCAAGATATTTTATTTTCTTAGACAGAGCAGAAACAATATGATGTCGGTCAAAGAAATCTTGGTTTACTTTAGCCTGAAAGAGAGTGACTTTGAAAGACAAGGAGTTGATTGAAGAAAAAACTTCAGAGATGTCCACTTGAATTGGAACAGTGGATGATGATGCAGCAGCAGTAGGAGGAACATGAGTAGATGTAGGATGAGGAGGAGCAGAGTGAGAAGGACCAGGGGTACTGAAAGGTCCACTTTGATCAGGTCTAGATGGAGGTGAGTCAAGATCAATGGGGATTGATGAGACATCTCAATGAGGAGGAGGAGGAGGAGGAGTCCTGACAGATGATGGGGTACCTTTACAAGTGGTGGTCCAAACACCGTCCACATATGTAATTTGCATATGCTTTAGGGAGAACTTGCCATAGAAATCATGCTTAGAAAAGGCAATGGAATTTTTTTTAGAGAGATTGATGCCAAAATGACAAAAAAACTTTGGTCAGGTACATCCAATGAGGGAGAGAAGAGTTTTTCTTGCTATGAGAGTAGAGCATGTGAGAAATGAACAAAAAACCTAGGTTTAGGCTCTTTTTCTCCAGAATACACCACATTATAAAAATGTGCATGTAAGAAACGTCACCAAAATTTTCCATCTGAGGGAGAAAAATATGGTTGACCATATGATGAAGGATGCGCATTTCTTGCTTAAGGGAGTTAGCCTCTAAAGGCTTTGAAAGGTCAATGTCATCGTTTTCGAAGATGTTTTTGACAAACTCAGAAAAAAAAGCCTTCAACCTCAATGGGTTTCTGGTTGTGGTAAACACAAATATCACCAGGGAGAATGTCCAAGATTTCATTCAGGGTAGAGGGGGACAGAACAATATCTTTACCATTCACCCAAGTGGTGATGGTTGTGGGTGGAATCAATGAGATGTGCATGTGAGCATAGAAGGATTTAACAAGTGTGGGATAGTGCAGTTCTTTGATTTGTAAAAGCCTTTCCCACCCAAGGCTTGAGAAGAGGTCCTTAAACCTCATTTCAATGGAGTCAAAGAATTCAAAATCTATAGAACGACCGGGGCAGATTTTGTGATTTGCAAACGAAGAAAAATAAAGTTGACGAGATTTAGAGGATTGGAAGGAGATTACCTCAGAGGAGGCAACATTCTCTAGAACGGAGGTTGTCGCTGTCACCGTCGTGGTTGCCTTCTTTCGTTTGGATGACCTAAGGCTTGAAGACGTGCCTTCTCCAGTCCGCTTCGATCATTTTTCCATAGTTTTTGGTGGCATATTGAAGGATTTGGAGTTGGATTTGAGATGGAGATAAGGGGTCGACTCAGGGTTTGAAGGAGAGAAAGTGGGAGACGAACCGCTTATAAGGAGAGAGAGCGGGAAACGATATGACGTTTCGGGGACCAACGCCTCTTTTGTAGACTTAACAATTTATGTCGACACAATTTTTATTTGGTGTCAACACATTTCGTGTCAAGTGTGGGTATCGAAATAGAGAGATGGTGTCGACACAATTTCAGTTGGTATCGATACTTTTTTGCCATTTGGGTCGACCCGGTTAGGATTAGTGCCGACACAAATTTACCGAGAGTCAGAAAAAATTAGGTGTCGACACTGAATAGAATGGGGTCGACACTTTTGTTTCCAGTACCACTTCTATACAGTTTTGTGTCGATACTTCACACATTTGTGTCGACACTTTTTCAAGTTGTGTTGACACATGTTCACATTCAAGAAAGAATATCAAGCATAATGAAATGCAATAAAAGACGTGGTTAGTATGGCATATAAATCATCAATTTGGAGCACATAACATACCAAGTTCTCTTCCAATATAGCATATTCTTTCTTCATTTAAAGATTTTGTGAAAATGTTCGCTAATTGGTAATCGGTGCCTACAAATTCAAGTTCAATGTTTCCTTTTAGCACATGATCACTTATAAAATGATGTCTAATCTTTTTGTGCTTTGTTCTTGAGTGTTGCATAGGATTCTTGGATATGTTGATTGCACTTATGTTATCATATTTTATTGGTATATGATCTAAATGAAAATCATAGTTTTCTAATTGTTGTTTCATTCAAAAAACTTGTGCACAACAGCTTCAAGTTGTAATGTACTTAGCTTTGGCTGTAGATAAGGCCACTGAGTTTTGCTTCTTGCTAAACTAAGAGATTAATGAGTGTCCTAGGAATTGACAAGTACCACTTGTACTTTTTCTATCTATTTTGCATTCGACAAAATTAGCATCTGAATAGCCAAATAACTCAAAGGCTATTCCTTTATGATAGAATAATAATAGGTTTTGTATTCGTAAGAGGTATCTAAGGATGCGCTTAACAACGGTTCCATGTGATTCTTTAGGATTTGATTGAAATCTAGCACACATACAAACACTGAATATAATATCAGGTCTATTAGCAGTTAAATATAAGAGGAATCCGATCATACCTCTATAATGCTTTTTATCTACTGCTATGCCATCTTTATCTTTATCAAGCTTCGTTGTAGGACACATTGGAGTTCCTATGAGTTTTTCCTTGAGTATGTCAAACCTCCTCAAAATGCCTCTCGTGTACTTAGCTTGATCGATGTAGATTCTTTCTTGAGTTTGTTTGATTTGAAGTCCTAGAAAGTAGTTGAGATCACCCATCATGCTCATTTCGAATTCTCCATGCATACACTTAGCGAAGTCCTTGTAAAGAGATTCGTTAGTTGCACTAAAGATTATATCATCTACATAAATTTATATAACTAGTATGTCACTTCCTTGAGACTTGATAAAAATGGTGGTATCTATTTTTTCTCTAAAAAACTCATTTTCAATCAAGAATTTGCTAAGCCTTTCATACAAAGCTCTAGGTGCTTACTTTAAACTATTGAGAGTTTTGGTAAGTTTGTAAACATAATTTGAAAAATCTGAATTTTCAAAGCCAGGAGGTTGTTTCACATAAACTTCCTCCGAAATAAAACCATTTAAAATGGCACTTTTGACATTCATTTCATAAAGTTTGAAAATTTTAAAATATGCAAAGGCAAGCAACATTCTAATGGCTTCAAGCCTAGCCACAGGAGCAAAAGTCTCATCAAAATCGATGCCTTCTTTTTTATTGTAACCTTGGGCTATCAATCGAGCTTTATTCCTAAGAACTACTCAATTTTCATCTATTTTGTTTCTAAAAACTTAGTTTGTACCAATAATGGAGTGTTCCTTAGGTCTTGTGACTAAAGTCCAAACTTTGTTTCTTTCAAATTGGTTTAGCTCTTCTTGCATGGCCAAGATCCAAAATTCATCGTTTTTTGTTTTCTCAAAATATTTTGGTTCAGTTTGAGAAAGGATTGCTAAATTACCACAAACATTATGTAGAGAGGAACGAATTTTGATACCTTGAGATGGATCACTAATGATTAGATCTTTTGGGTGACCATGAGTATATACCTCCACTCTTTAGGTAATTCTGAATTTTCTAAATTTTCAGACTCTGCAATCTGCTAGACTGCATTATGCTAAGAATTTGAAACTTACTCTTGATTTTGATCTTTATTATCTTTGATGAAGATATCTTCAATACCTTTTTCTTTATGTAAAAGGTTATCTTCAAAAAAATCTTTTGACGAACCAAGGTTAGCTTTATCAAAAATAACATGTATAGATTCTTCAACAACTAGGGTTCGTTTATTGAAAACTCTATATGCTTTACTAGATATAGAATATCCTAGAAAAATACCTTCATCAGATTTTGCGTTGAACTTGTCCAAAAGTTCTTTGTTGTTGTTTAAAACAAAACATTTGCACCCAAAAGTGCTAAAATAACTGATGTTAGGTTTTATTCCATTCCATAGCTCATATGGAGTTTTCTTGAGAGATGCTCTTATTATAGCTCTGTTTATGATAAAACAAGCAGTATTGACAGCCTCAGCCCAAAAGTATCGTGGTAGATTATTTTCACAGAGCATGGTTCTAACCATTTCTTCCAATATCCTATTTTTCCTCTCAACAACTCCATTTTGTTGAGGGATTCTAGGAGCAGAGAAATTATGGTTAATACTTTTTTCATCACAAAACTTTTCAAAATCTTTATTTTCAAATTCTCTACCATGATCACTTCGAATACTTGTGATTTGAAAATCCTTTTCATTTTGAACTATCCGAGACAGTTTTGTAAAAGATGCAAATGTTTCATCCTTATGAGCTAAGAATAGCACCACAGTGTATCTAGTGAAGTCATCTACAATAACAAATGTGTATCTCTTACCTCCAAGGCTTGAAGTCCTTGTTGGACCAAATAAGTCCATGTGCAATAGTTGTAATGGCCTAGAAGTTGAAATCTCATTTTTAGAATGAAAAGAACTTCTAATTTATTTTCCTTGTTGACATGCATCAAGAGTGCAATTATAGTTTTTTAGTGGTGTGAACTATAATTCAGTATTTTATGAAAATTGTAGAAACTACTGCTGATTTTTTATAATTGCAGATACCGCTATGCGTCTTTCTTTAATTACAAAAATCGCTAGTAGGTATTTTTGTTCCACTGGAAGTATTACTCAAAATTATTTTTCAGATCCCTACTGTAACCCTATATATATATATGGGTAGGCTCAACCAGTTTGAGATTGATAGTTGATATCTCATATATCATATATGATATTATTTTTGTCTTTCAAAGACTTAAATATATTGGGATTCTGTCGGTACAAGTTCTCGGAGGATCGTAACCCACACTATATTTTTATCTAAATGGTGTATAAAAATCAAAGCTTGATGCCATGTCTAGATACCCTGAAATCTTGTCGGCCTTTTTAATTTAATACTTGGTTTTAGCCTTAAAAGTTGCTAAGTGTGATTCGAGCACCCTTTGCTATGAGACCCGAGTTTTTGTATGATGACTTATTTGAATTAGTCGATTAATTTTTCTAAGTGAATGTATGATGATTTAGAACCCATGCTATCATATTTGAATCATATATTGAGAATTGTAGTTTGTGCTTCACATACTTGTACCTTATGCTTTGCGCGTTGTACCATGAATCTTGCCATGTTAACGCCACGCTATAAATTGTTGCACTTGAGATCAATGGTACACATTATGAACATTGTCATTTGCATCCTGGCATGTTGGAGTTTATCTGTGCAAACCGTTGTTTGGATGGGCTGTGTTGAGATTATTCTTCTTGATTTTAAATCTAGGGCATCTCTGGTTGCTATTTTTGTAAATGTTTTGGAATATATTCCCCTTGTACACCCTGGGTCCGTCCTACAAAATTGGTTTATACATCCTGATTACGTCTTCGGTGTTTAAAATGGTTTATCATGATACTGTTTGGCACCATGGGTTGGTCACTAGCATTTTGGTTTTGATATCTCCTTGATTCTGCGTTCCTTGAGTTATGATACAGGAAAATTGGGTAATTTCGGAGAAGAGCCTAATTCGGCAGACCTAATCCCACTACGGTGGTAAATTTGGAGAAGAGCCCAATTAATGGTCGACCTAAACCCCATTGCTACGATATTTTGATGGGTAATTCGGAGAAGAGCCTAATTCGACGGACCTAATCCAACTACGGTGGTAACTTCGAAGAAGAGCCCAATTAATGGCAGTCCTAAATCCCTCATCTTGGTACTTTATATAATATAAAATGTCTTTTGAATTCTCTTGGACTTTTGGGTTGACATTGGTGCATCACGCATCTTAAGGTTGGTTTTGTGCGCATATAATTGTCGGCCCGGATAAGGGTGGCTGAATAATTTTGGTTGGCTGGCCCCCACGCCGTTTCCATTGAGTAAAATAGCTATGGCATAAAACCCAATGATGCATTTACCATTCGCAACGAGGCGCGATGATGGTTTTGGTGATCAAGTCCCATTAAGTCTACTCTGGTGATTACCGGCGTGGAATTCCTGTTATTATCTTGGTGCAAGTTGGGTTGGGTATCTACATTTCATACACGCATGTTTATTTTCTTATCTGCTATCATGTCATAAATTTGTTAGTCTCCTTGACTATAAGCTGGCTTGGGTGTTATATGGTATGTGTTACAGTGAATTTTGTGTCGTGAGATTAGTTAGAATATTAGAGTGTTTTTCTTCTGAGCCTTGGTTTATGGCATTTGTGCCACAGGTGAGGAGGAGTTCTTTGAAGAAATCATTTCCTAGGGAAAAGAAGAGTTTGAAGAACAAGGTGAGTTCCAAGAGCACGTGGATCCCGCTGACATATTCTGAGGAGTCGAGATCTTTACTTTTGTTATTATATTCAGTTTTTTCGTGCTTAGTGTAATTTTTAAAATTTCTCAGTGAAACTATAATATTTAAGTACTTTGAACGGTTCAGAACTCTTTTATGACGTAATAATTAACGTATGTAAATATGAATGAATTGTTAGAATTTTTCTTTATTTATATTTATGTATGTCCTGACGTGTCCAGAGGCGGGGCGTCACAGTTGGTATCAGAGCTTAGGTTTAGTGAACCTTCAGGCCTTGGGTTATGGAAAATCATGCGTTCTATCGCGTTGGAACTCTGTAGGATGCGTTGTATTACTGATAATTATCATCTATACATTATAAGAACTAAATTCTTCTACGCCCGAGTCTTATAGTAAGTCGTATTAGAACGTTACCAGGATCAGAAGGAGCAAGCAATCTATATGCGAAGGATAGGTATGACCATCGAGATCGAAGATCAGAAATTTATGCAACGGGTTATCTTATTTTAAGGGGGGTATACAGGAGTACACACTAAGAGAAGTTTTAGGTATCATCTTGAGAGACACCGTTAAAATCCCATGACTTCATCCTTATAAGTCCTTTTCTCTTTGACTCAAAGCCTTGGTGTTGACTTTTTGAAATTCTTTTATATGTCCTTCCTTCTTATATTATCAGTCCTCAATGGTACCGTCAAGTGTCGTTCGTCGGTAACTCTTATGCACCCAAGTCTTGTTGATAACCCTATTTGAAATTCAATCATAAAAAGTACCTTTGTCATCAAGTTTTCATGCCTCGTTAATGACCGGTATTCACATTTGATTCTCCTCCGATTCGAGTCATCATCTATGAACTAACTCTTCTCTTGTAGAAGTTGATATCAATTCTTTGTTAAGTACCCGTTCCAAACATTCAACATTGATAAAATTTTCTACCATTGTTCATTTCTCTCGATTCTGAAACCACAATCTATTGCAGTGATTTTATGAATTCTTCGTACACTCTTGAAATCCTTACCATGGAAGTAGACTTGGATGCTTGAATTGAAGCACGTTAGGCCGACGCAACTTCAGGAAAAATATCTACTTTGGTTGCCCCGTTTTCTTAAACATCTCTTTTATCTTACTCTAATTGTACTGGATTAGTTCCGGGGACACTTGTTCAAAGTATTGTTCACTATCCTCCTCTTGTTTCACCTACAATTTGACACCAAATGACCGCTCAATTTGTGCCAATGGTAATTACCTTAGCCTTGACCCCTTGCCCTAATCCAACCTATCTTTGAACCACCTAGGTTCCACCCTAAATTGTTCTAACCCCGCGCATGTTTTTAACTATCGACCTTCAAAATCTTGCCCCATAGATCCATGAGTAACAACGATCGTCAGTAACAATTAACTATAAGCTTTTCAAAGGTCTCAACAAATGAGACTATCCCATCAACAATCTAAAGTAGAAACGACAACTTCCCACCAAAGGATTCAGAACACCACTATATGGCAAGATTTAAACTTTCCCAGACTAACTTATAGTTGACCCACCCATCCGATAAACTGAGAAGCAAAATATTCATACCAGTAGTAAAAATGAGAAATAGCCTCGAACTCATGATAACTTTAGTACGCTAGCAAAAGAAGTATGTTTATATACATTGATGTTCGCACCGGCCCTTCCCACCAAGGTGTTAGAGTTTGAATTTTTTCCATCACTGTCAAAGAACAGAGAATTTTGATCATAACGATGAACGTTTGAAGCTTGATGAAGAATTAACCACCAAGTACAATGGATCACATGACTAGGTAATTACCACAACCGTATCTTTTATCATGTTCGTTTTATCTTAGAATGACCAACCGCCTGAGAAAACGATCCAGTTATTGGAAGAGACATTTAAATCCAATGTTCTAGTACGTCAAGAACATACGGTAGAGGCCAAGAGGAACGGAACAACCTTTAAAAAGACTAGAGAGAAAATAAAAGCATATGATTACAGACTTCGTCATCAGGATTATCAAAATCACCTTAAAGACCGGTAACTCTTTAATTAAACAATTCTAGGATTTGAGTGCCAAGGAGTTTATGGAAACAACGAGTCCCATTGACGCTGAAGATTGTTTGAGGGGTAAAGTGCGCATTTTAGACAAACTAAGCTGTTCACGTGGTAGATTCTTAAAGTATCAGTTTGTATTCGTTTGACATCTAGACTGTGTAACTCTTATGGAGTGGTATTCGGTTTTCGTTGTGATATCGATGTGAGTCGCAAGAAAGTTGCTTTTGAAAACCTTTTGTGATGTGACCTGTTAGAGAAAGCTTGTTTAGATTGGTGAGTAGATGTTGCTGGCATAAAGAAGGAATTTTCTTGCGGGAGCGTTTGAACTCTATGTATGAGAAGTTGAATGGTGATATAATTTTGTTGTTTTTGGTGAAGTTGTATAGCAGCTTAGCGTGAGTACATAGGAGAAATAAGTATTTGGATGAGGAGAGTGAAAACGTAAGTAAGACTATACGAATTCATAGGTATGATTTTTGTAATTGGCCTTGAGTGAATCGAGTGTCTTGGTAGAATGTGGGTAAGATAAAATAATTAAAGTGCGAAAATAGTTCATGGTTTGATTGTGTGGCAGAAAATGTGTGGAGATTGAATGATGTTGATAAGAGAATTTAGAATCAGGAGTTAATACTATTTAGTTAAAGGATTGTGATGTGACGAGATTCATATGGGTAAGCATATACCTGGGAATCGTTTAGTCTGTGTGGTATGTTTAGCCCTAGTGACTCATTAAGTTCAAGTAACGGTATTAGTCTTGATGGTCATAAGGCTGGAGTAGTCCAATACAAAGTGGTACGTTTGTATTGGACTTTGAGGTACGTTAGTCGATCGGGAAGTAGTCTTCGATGTACATTTGAATATGGCAATGAGCTGATTTTTGGAAGAGTGATAGTCTTTCCAGATAGAAGTAGAGAATGTTTGAAACCAGTTTCGGTGGTGGGCTAGTTTAGAGACATATGATCGCTTGTGGAAGTCGTACTCAATATAAGTGGTGTTTTGGTGCTAACATATTCTTAAATATAGACAGGGGTCATGATGCCACATAAAGAAAGTGTGGGAGTTAGATATGCCCAAGACTGCTTTTAGGACTCGTACGAGCATTATGAATTTGTGGCGAGGCCTTTTAAAGATTCTTTGTAGATTGTAAGAAAGCACAAATTGTGTGTCAAATTTGGTAAGTGTGAGTTTTAGTTGAACCAGGTGATATTTTTAGGTCATGTTATATCTGGAGAAGATATTCAAGTGGGCTCAATAGAAGTAGGAGCAACAGTTAATGGGAAGAGGCTAACTAACGGGATAGAGATACGAACTTTTTGGGCTCGTCAGTTATGTGACATGGTCCTTGAAGATTTGGTAGTAATCAGTTCAAGATGTTAGTAAAACAAGACAACCTTTTTCCTTAAGTGCTGAACATATGGGCTTGACCTTATCCACACCCTTAATAAAGAACAACTTAAGTAATCAAAGACACAATGTTAGTAAATCATCCTTAACCTTCCATTCGATGAAGTACGGGGTGAAATTTTGGGGACGAAATTTGTTTAACGGGGGTAGTTTGTAACGACCCAGTACAGACCCTAGTGTAACAACCCGGATGATAACAATTCATGTAAAGACCTAGTCCAAACCCTAGTATTTGTGATGGATAGTCCACGAGGCCATGGAGTATGGAGAAGATTAAAAATCCTAACTCAACTCAAAAACCCCAACTCAACTCGAGAATCATAAGTTCGGCCTGAAAACCCTAACAAGATCCAAAACTCAGGCAACAAAGCCTTAACATTCGGAGAGTCTCCGAATATTTTAAATTATGTATATATCATGAAATAATGAATTAAAAATAAAAAAAGTATCATAAATAGGATAAAATGACCGTTTTGCACCTACTACAGCAAATAGTCTTAAAAACTCAAATTTTGACATATGTATACCCTAAATCAAGGATTTAAGTACAATTAAGTAGAAAAGGACAAAATAACATGAAAAATGCCAAAAATACTCCTTAGTGGCCGACCACCTTGGGAAGTGTGCCAAAAGTGACTTTTTTGCTTTCTTTTTAGCTTTAAATGACGAGAAATATATTAAATTAAGTATTATGATGATCCAATACTTGTTGAAAAAGTAATATACATAATAATATAGTGTTATAGGTTAACAAAAATAAACAAATCATTATTTAAGTTCATGCATAACAAAATAAGTCAAAAAGTCATATATTACCAAAATAGCTTAGTTTGACTTCAAAAACTATATCTATTTAATCAATTGCTATAAAAACTATGATAATACATGTAAATACTATACTTCTTATAAACATACTAAGATAATAGATCTTAGTAGGAAAAGACAACAAAAATATACATCAAATTAACTTTTAATGCATTTTCTTGCACAAAGGGGCACGAAAACCAAGAAAAATTCCTTGATTGATGAGGGACCAGATTTTTGTCCCCCCCAAACTGACCCTATCAATATTTTAGCTTCTTCAAATCTGATTTTTTTCCCTAACAACTTGAACTACAATAAATTAGCCCATGTGAAATGAAGAAAAAGTACTAAAGCATTAATTACCTTGTTCCCTAGCACTTTTTATATAAGCTAAGGCGAAACACATTCTTCCCCTTGAATATTTTGGTGGAGAGAGAGGGAGAAAGACCAGATTTTAGTGGTTCTTGCGGGTCCATGGGAGTTCGAGAGAATAAAGAAAAAGAAGAAGAAAGAGGGATTCAAGAAAGGGGTCTTCGGAGACCATAGTTTTAAAGCTAAGTCCAAATCCATCCTCCACCATCCTTTGATATCTCAAACATGTAAGTAAAATCTCTTAACCTTGTATCTAATATCCCTCAAAATATTCCTCAATCCATCCCTTTAAACATTCTAAAAATCAAGAACTAAAATCAAATTGAAAAGGCGTCGTAGTAACAAATTTGGAATTGTTGTCTTTTTGAATGATATGAGATGTTGTTGTGTTTTGTTATATTTGAGTTTGATGACCTCTAAGTCGGATGGAGCCTTGATATTAATGTCTAAAACATAAGAATACAAAGAAATGAAACAAAAACTTGACAGACATAAGTAGAGGACTTGAACCCTAAGAGGCTTGATTTTTTAGAACCTTGATGTTTTTGCCTTGAGATTTGAAATGCCATAACTCAATGTAAAAATTTGATCTAAGCATGTTCTTTATGTACAAAGTTATACTTTTTGTGTTATCTTTCATCAAACGTTTGTTTCAACTCATTTTCATAACTAGAACTCAAGATATTACAATTTACCAAAGTGTGTCATTTTTCAACCAGTTAACACTATTGACTTGGAAACCATAGTTTAAACTAAGATCCGAACTTTGGTCAAAGCATAAAAGTTGTAGATAACATGTATATCTATCTACCCACAAGGAATGAGAACAAAATATTGAGGTTTGACAGGTCAAAACCCCATTTTAAGTCTCTGTTGAATTTTAGCCCCCCAGAAACATTTTCACATATTTTTATATAGCTCATAACACCTATTTTTAGTGACCTATTACAAAATTGGTCTACATGGACATTATAGCTAACATATTGAAGTACTTTATTCCCAAACATCAGACCTTAAAGCCTTGAGTTGATACCCCAAAACCGTTTCAAACCCTCTGTCCAAAACTGGCTCTGCTGAGTGTTGGCGGATGACAGAACCTACTTTTTAAAATGGCTAACAAGTCTAACTTGTTTCAAACAACTACCCTTAGCTCTAAACGTGAAACTTTTAGGGGACATGTTAAAGTAGAATATACTAAAAAATGGTCTCATTTGGACTTCATTTGATAACCCAAAGTCAAGAGCAACAGAAGCTAGTTTTTGGTAAAAATCTAGAAAAAGTGCTGAACCATTTTTGCTTATGATGAATTGTTCACCTATTTACCATAGGATTTGGCCTTGGTGTTAAACATGAGAGTTGTAGAAAAATATTTTTATCTAAATGGTGTATAAAAATCAAAGCTTGATGCCATGTCTAGATACCCTGAAACCTCGTCGGCCTTTTTAATTTAATACTTGGTTTTAGCCTTAAAAGTTGCTAAGTGTGATTCGAGCACCCTTTGCTATGAGACCCGAGTTTTTGTATGATGACTTATTTGAATTAGTCGATTAATTTTTCTAAGTGAATGTATGATGATTTAGAACCCATGCTATCATATTTGAATCATATATTGAGAATTGTAGTTTGTGCTTCACATACTTGTACCTTATGCTTTGCGCGTTGTACCATGAATCTTGCCATGTTAACGCCACGCTATAAATTGTTGCACTTGAGATCAATGGTACACATTAAGAACATTGTCATTTTCATCATAGAATGTTGGAGTCCATTTTTGTAAACCATTGTTGGGATGGATTGTGTTGAGATTATTCTTCTTAGTTCTAAATCTAGGGTGTTCTTGGTTGCCATTTTTGTAAATATTTTGGGATATATTCCCCTTGTACACCCTGGGTTCGTCTCCGGTGTTACAAAATTGGTTTATACACCCTGGGTATGTCCCCAGTGTTTGAAATGGTTTATCATGAATACTGTTAGGCACCATGGGTTGGTCACTAGCATTTTGGTTTTGATATCTCCTTGATTCTACGTTCCTTGAGTTATGATACGGGCAAATTGGGTAATTTCAAAAAAGAGCCAAATTCAGCGGATCTAATCCCACTACGGTGGTAAATTCGGAGAAGAGCCCAATTAATGGCAAACCAAAACCCCATTGCCACGATGTTTTGAAGGGTAATTCGGAGAAGAGCCTAATTCGGCGGACCTAATCCCACTGCGGTGGTAGCTTCGGAGAAGAGCCCAATTAATGGCGGTCCTAAATCCCTCATCTTTGTACTTTGTATAATGTAAAAGTCTTTTGAATTCTCTTGAACTTTTGGGTTGACACCGGCGCATCACGCATCTTAAGGTGGATTTTGTGCACATATAATTGTCGACCTGGATAAGGGTGGCTAAATAATTTTGGTTGGCCGGCCCCTATTGAGTAAAACAGCTGTGATATGAAGCCCGATGACGCATTTACCATTTTCAATGAGGCGCGATGATGGCTTTGGTGATCAAATCCCATTAAGTCTACTCTGGTGATTCCCAGCGTGAAATTCCTGTTATTATCTGGGTGCATGTTGGGTTGGGCATCTGCATTTCATACACGTATGTTTATTGTCTTATCTGCTATCATGTCATAAATTTGTCTGTCTCCTTGACTATAAACTGGCCTGTGTCTTATATGGTATGTGTTGTGGTGAATTTTGTGTCGTGAGATTAGTTAGAAGGTTAGAGTGTTTTTCTTCTGAGACTTGGCTCATGGCATTTGTGCCACAGGTGGGGAGGAGTTCTTTGAGGAAATCATTCCCGAGGGAGAAGAAGAGTTTGACGAATAAGGTGAGTTCCAAGAGCATGTGGATCCCGCTGACACATTCTGAGGAGTCGAGACCTCTGCTTTTATTCTTATTTTCAGTTCTCTCGTGCTTAGTGTAATTTTAGAAATTTCTTGATGAAATTGTTATATTTAAGTACTTTAAATGGTTCAAAACTCCTTTATAATGTAATAATTAACGTATGTAAATATGAATGAATGACTAGAATATTTCTTTATTTATATTTATGTATGTCCCGACGTGCCCGGAAGACGAGGCGTCACATGATCTCACTTTAAACTAGGGTTTTCAAGTCGGTGGTGTTGACAAGTAAGAAAATGACACACTTTGGTAAAATTGCAATATCTCGAGTTCTACTTAAGCAAATGAATTGAAACCAATTTTGGATGAAAGCTAACACGAAAATATAAATCTAGACATATAGAACATGCTTAGATCAATTTTCTACATTGAATTATGGCATTCTAAAGTTCGGATAGAAACATCTATGTTCTAAAAAATCAAGTCTCTTAGGGTCCAAGTCTTCTACTTATGTCATGTCAAGTTTTTGTTCCATTTCTTTGCATGCTTGCATTTTAGACATTAATATCACGGCTCCAGCACACTCAGAAGTCATCAAACTCAAAAATAACAACATACAAGAATGGTATGATGGAAGGACTTAACTTTAGGAAAATACCTCGTACTTCTCCTTAGCTTCTTATTCTTCTCCTCCTTTTTCTCCGTCAAACTTGTATAACACTTCAAGAATGGTCAAATTTGGTTTTCTCTCTCTCTATATGGACGAAATATGAAGGGGATAGGGAGGGTGTTTGGCTTGGTTTATATAGGAGAAGTCTAGGAAACATAGAGGGAACAAGAATCATTTCATTTTAGTCATTTTCTTCTTTTTTCACATGGGGTCACATGGGTTGAGTTGACATGGTGCAACTTTTGAGGGAGATACACAGATTTTGTGGAGGGATTACAGCTAGGGTTCAGTTTGGGGGACAAAAATATGATCCTCCATCAATCAAGTGGTCTTGCATTGGTTTGCGTACTCGTTTGTGCAAAAAATGCTTTAAAAGTTAATTTGATGTATCTTTTTGGTGTCTTTTCCTACTGAGACCTATTATTTTAGTATGTTTATGATAAATATAGTATTTTCATGTATTATCGTAGTTTCTATACCAATTGATTAAATAGATGTAATCTTTTAAGTCAAATTAAACTATTTTGGCAATATATGACTTTTTGACTTATTTTGTTGTGTATGAAATTCAATAATAATTTTTTTACTTTTGTTAACTATAACACTATATTATTATGTATATTACTTGTTCAACAAGTATTGGATCATCATAATGCTGGATTTAATACATTTCTCATCATTTTAAGCTAAAAAGAAAACAAAAAGCTACTTTTGGCACTCTTACCAAGGTGGTTGGCTACTAAGGGGTAATTTTGTTATTTTTGATGTTGTTTTGTCCTTTGCTACTTAATTGTACTTAAATTCTTGATTTAGGGTATCCATTTGTCAAAATTTAAATTTTTATGACTTTTTGCTGTACTTGGGTAAAATAGTCATTTTACCCTATTTATGAAGATTTTTTATTTTTAACTCATTATTTCATAATATTTACTTCATTTAGAATATTGAGAGACTCTTCAGGTACTAATATTTTGTTGCCTATGTTTTGGACCTTTTGGGGTTTCTAGGCCGAACTTAGGGTTTTCGATTCGAGTTAGGGTTTTGAACCTCGTCCATACTCTATAGTCTTGTGGACTATCCGTCACTAGTATTAGGGTCTGAGCAGGGTCATTACAAATTACCTCCCTTAAACAAATTTCCTCCCCAAAATTTTTCCTTGTACTTCATCATATGGAAGGTTAAGGATGATTTACTAACATTGTGCCTTTTAGTTCTACAAAATTGTGTCCTTATTTACTTGAGTTGTTCTCTATTGAGGATGTGGATAAGGCTAGGCCCATATGTTCAGCACTTAGAGTAATAGTTGTTTTGTCCTACTAACATCTTAAACTGATTACTACCAAATCTTCAAGGACCATGTTACATAACCAACTAGCCCCAAAAAATTCGTATCTCTGTCACGTTAGTTAGCCTCTTCCCATTAACTATTGTTTCTACTTCTGTTAGGTCCACTTGACTTTTTTCTCCAGATATAACATGACCTAAAAAGATCACCCGGTCCAACTAAAACACACACAAAGTTTTACGTACAACTTGTGCTTTCTCAGGATCTATAAAGAATCTTTAAATGTTCTATGTGTTCCTCTTCACTCCGATAGTATAACTGAATATCGTTTATCAATACAATTACAAATTGGTATAGAAAGCTTCTGAACACCTGATCCATCAGGTCCATAAACATAGCAGGTACATTCATTAACTCGAAAGGCATCACCACAAATTCATAATGTTCGTAATGAGTCCTAAAGGCAGTCTTGAATAAATTTGACTCCCGCACTTTCAATTTGTGGCAACATGACCCTAGTCTATCTTTGAGAATATGTTGGCTTCAAAACATAACTTACATTGAGTATGACTTCCACAAGCGATCATATGTCTCTAAACTAGCCCACCACCAAAACTGATTTCAAACATTCTCCACTTCTGTCTGGAAATACTATCACTACCAAAAACCAACTCATTGCCATATTCAAACGTACATCGAAGACTACTTCCCGATCGACTAACGACTATTAACTCAAAATCACATCACCACTTTGTGTTGGACTACTCTAGCCTTACGACCATCAAGATTAATACCGCAACTTGAACCTAATAAGTTACTAGGGTTAAACATACCACATAGACTAAACGCTCCCTAGGTTTATGCCTACCCATATGAACCCAATCACAACCTTGTCACATATTTCCTTCACGTACGTACCATCCACCCTACAATCCTTTAACTGAATAGTATTAACTCCTGCTTATAAAATCTCTTATCATCATCACTCAATCTCTTCACACATTTTCTGCAACACAATCGAACCAAGAACCATTTTTGCACTTTAATTATTTTATCTTACCCATATTCTATGAAGACACTCGATTCAATCAAGGCCAATTACAAAAGCCATACCCATGAATTCTTATAGTCTTACTTACGCTTCCACTCTCCTCACTCGAACACTTATTCCTCCCACGTACTCACCTTGAGTTGCTACGCAACTCCACCAGAAACAACAAAATTATATCACCCTTCAACTTCTCATACATAAAGTTCACACGCTCCGATAAGAAAATTCCTTCTCAATACCAGCAACATCTACTCACCAATCTAAACAAACTTTCTCTAACGGGTCACATCACTAAAGGTTTTCGAAAGTAACTTCCTTGCGACTCACATCGATACCACAATGGAAACCGAATACCACTCCATAAGAGTTATACAGTTTCGATGCTAAACGAATACAAACTAATACTTTAAGAACCTATCATGTGAACAACTCAGTCTGTCTAAAATGTGCACCCCACCCTTTAAACAATCTTCAGCATCAATGGGACTCACTATTTCCACATACTCTTTGGCACCCAAGTCCTAGAATTGTTTAACTAAACAGTTACCGGTCTTTGAGGTGATCTTGATAATCCTGATGAAGAATTCTGTAATCATATGCTTCCATTTTCTCTTTAGTCTTTCCAAATGTTGCTCCATTCCTCTTAGCCTCTATCGTATGTTCTTGGCGTGCTAGAACGTTGGGTTTGAATGTCTCTTCCAATAATAGGATTGTTTTCTCAGGCGGTTGGTCATTCTAGGGTAAAACGAACATGATAAAAGGTATGGTTGTGGTAATTACCTAGTCATGTGATCCATTATGACTTGGTGGTTAATTCTTCATCAAGCTTCAAACGTTCATTATTGTGATTAAGATTTTTTGTTCTTTGATAGTGATGGCAAAAATCCAGACTTTAACACTTCGGTGGGAAGGCCGGCGTGAATATCAGTGTATATAGGCGTACCTCCTTCGCTAGCATGCTAAGGTTATCATGAGTTCAATACTGTTTCTCTTTTTTTTTTTGTTACTTTCTTACTACCAGTATGAATCTTTTGCTTCTCGATTTATCAGATGGGTGGGTTAGCTATGAACTAGTCTGGGGAAGTTTGAATTGTGCGATATGGTGCTGTCACGAATCCTTTGGTGTGAAGCTGTCGTTTCTAACTTTAGATTGTTGATGGCATAGTCTTATTTGTCGGGGCCTTTGAAAAATATAGTTAGTTATTACTAACGATCATTGTTACTCATAGATATATGGGGCAAGATTTTGAAGGTTGACAGTCAAAAACATGCACAGGTTTAGAACATCTTAAGGTGGAACCAAGGTGGTTCAAAGATAGGTTGGATTAAGGCAAGGGGTCAAGGCTAAGGCAATCATTACTGACCCAGATTGAGAGGTCGATTGAGGTTTAGACGCATTGGACATAAAAGTTGAACAACTAATGAAGATTACAAAGGGGAGGTTCTCAGAACCAATCTGTGTGGCATGAGATCTTGACAAAAGATATGTTTAAGCGATGGGTAGCCAAACTAGATATTTGTCCTGAAGTTACGTCGGCCTAACGTACTTCCACTCAAGCATCCAATTCGACTCCCCAGGTTGGGATTTCGAGAGTAAATAAAGAATTTACGAAACTACTACAAAAAAGTACGGTATCAGGATCGAGAGAATTGTATGAGGGTAAAAGACTTTACCAATGTCGAACGTTCGAAACCGGTGTTATTAGGAGGGAGGGCACACAAAGAGCTTCAATCGGGTATGAGAGTTTTCATAAAGGCTTGAGAAAGAAAATCATAGGGATAGAGTTGTGGGGTTCTAATGGTGGCTTTCGTAAAACATAGGCTAGCCCGAGTGTTTCACCATCTAGGGGTTCGTTAGCTTGCCGATGGTTCAGTTGTCTATTAGCCATCCTAGGAGAGTGTTGATATTTGGGGGTAGTATCAATTCTTGATTATTTTCATGATTTGGGAACTTGTGAAACTTAATTTGGGATTATGAGATAGCTTATAAAGAATTCAACAACAAACATTTGCATTTCATTTTAATCACATAACTGGTGTACCAGTCTTTAAAAGTTCACAGGACACATGTACAACATCCAATGAAGGAAAAGATACAACGCCCAACGCACTAAAGCCTAGACGAACAGATGCAGATAAAAGTAGGATAGAAGTAGCGGATAACTGAGTCATGCTCCCACATTGACTCATAGAAACCGTAGCAGCGCCACTGCATATAGAAGTAGCGGATAACTGAGTCACACTCCCACGTTGACTCATAGATACCGTAGCAACGCCACTACACTTCCACGTGCCAAAAGCCTTTCGGTCCCATGCGAGCCCTATTGATTATGGCTATTAGTACCTCTAGGTATGTTTTGGATTGTTAAAGTCGACTTCCTGGTCGTGCGGGTTGATGATTCCTCTCTTATCTCTTGGTTTCTATGTTTGCATCCATCTTGTCCCCTAATAGCTCTTTGAATCCCGATGACACCTTCAGACGATAGATTGCCTCGTCACATCTCTCCAACACTCTTAGTGGACCCATGTATCTTGGGAAAGACTCCAACTTTTTCCATTTTCATGTCCTTTTTGGGAAAACTCTTGCATACACCCGTTCTCTAATACGATAGTCCTTGCGGTACTCTTAGCGGCTCCAGTAGATCACTACGTCCATTGCTTCATCATCATCCGTCTCCGGTAGCGGTGCCTCTAGTGGATCATAGAAGAAAGCGATGACTCGCTCGTCGTTCTCACTGTCATCATCCTCAGGTTCCTCCTCATCCTCCACCTCAACATCAGCCTCATTTCCTGCCTCATCTGGTTCTTTTGCTGCTCCTGCTTCTCTGGTCTCTTCTCTTTCATAAACTGACCACTCATCCAGGAACATCCATGCCAATGAAAATACATCTATCGGGTTTTTTTTTGCAACGGGTTCTTCCTCGGGTCTGACTCTTTTGGTTTAGGTGCTGCCCATGGTTCTCTAGCCAGCTCTATGTTAGACGGCATCTTAAGATGAGAGACGATTAGAAAGAGAAACTTAGGGTATAGATTTTATGTTTTTAGAATTATAAGTGATAATTTAATAATATAAACACTCTACAGAGCTTCAACACTATATAACTCGTAGTTTCCCATAACCCAAGGCCTGAAGGTTCACTAAACCTGGGCTCTGATACCAACTGTGGCGCCTCATCCTTCGGGCACGTCGAGACATATATAAATATAAATATAAATAAAAGAATATTCTAGCCATTCATTCATATTTACATAGGTTAGTTATTACATCATAAGAGAGTTCTAAACCGTTCAAAGTACTTAATTATTACAGTTTCACCAAGAAATTTCAAAAATTATACTAAGCATGAGAGAATTGGATATAAGAACAAAAGTAGAGGTCTAGACTCCTCAGAATGCATCAGCGGGATCCACGTGCTCTTGGAACTCACTCTGTTCTTTAAATTCTTCTTCTCCCTCTAGAATGACTTCCTCCAAGAACTCCTTCTCACCTATGGCATGGATGCCATGAGCCAAGGCCTAGAAGCAAAACACTCTAACCTTCTAACTAATCTCACGGTATAAAATTCACCACAACACATATCACATAGCACCCAGTACAGTTTATAATCAAGGAGACATAAAAATTTATGACAGGATAGCAGATAAGTCAGCAAACATGTGCATATGAGATGCCGTGTATGAAATGCATATGTTTAATCCAACATGCACCCATATTATAACAGGAATTCCACACCGGGAATCGCTAGAGTAGACTTAAACATCATAAGCTATCCAAATCCATCGTCGGCCGAATAGTAACCAAAGCCATCATCGCGCCTCGTTGCGAATAGTAACCACATCATCGGGCGTCATGCCACCGCTATTTTACTCAATGGCAACGGCGTGGGATCCGCGCCATATTCCAGGCTAACAATATTCAATAAACTATTTCAAACACCGGGGACTCACCTAGGGTGTACAAGGGGAATTCATCCAAAACAGTTTGTCCCACCTTAAGACTCGTGATGCCTTCGTCGGTGTCAACCCAAAAGTCCAAGCTATCTAAATCAGAATGCTAGCAACAAACCCATGGTGCCTAATAATATCCGTAAATCATTTCAAACACGAAGGACGCACCCAAGGTGTATATGTCAAAATCATTTCAAACATCAGGGATGAACCTAGGGTGTATAAACCAAAACATTTTTGAAACTAGCAACCAAGGACGCCCCAGACTTAGAATTAAGAACGACAATCTCAATACAGCCCATCCCAACAACTATTTGCACAGATGGACTCCAATATATCAGGATGCAAATGAAAATACTCATAATGTGTATCATCAATATCAAGTGCAACAATTTATAGCATGGCATCAACTAGCACGGCAAGGTTTATGGTACAACGCACACGCATAAGGTACAAGTATATGAAGCACAAGTTACAATTCTCAAGATATGATTCAACATGATAGAATGAATTCTAAATCATCATACATTCACTTAGAATCACTAATCAACTAATTCAAATCAAACATCATATAAAAAATTGGGTCTTATAGTAAAAGGTACTCAAACATACACTTAGCAACTTTTAAGGTCAAAATCAAGTATTAAATTAAAAGGGTCGACAAGGTTTTGGGGTATCTAGACTTGGAATCAAGTTATTATTTTTAAACACCATTTAGATAAAAATATTTTCTATAACTCTCATATTTAATACTAAGACCAAAACTTAAGGTAAAATGGTGAACAAAACATCATAAGCAAAAACGGTTCAGCACTTTTCTCAAGATTTTATCAAAAATATTTTTCTGTTGGTTTCGACTTTAGGATATCATATTAAGTCTAAATGAGCCCATTTGTTATTATATTCTAGTTCAACATGTCCCCTACAGGTTTCCTGTTTAGAGTTAAGAGTAGTTGTTTGAAATAAGTTAGACTTTTTGGTCATTTTAGAAAATAGGTTCTATTAGCCGTCAAAACTCAGCAGAGCTGGTTTTGGACAAAGGGTTTGAAACAGTTTTGGGGTATCGTCCAGAGGCTTTAAGGTCTGATTTTTGGACAGCAAGTAGTTCAATATGTTAGCTACAATGTTTATGTAGACCACATTTTGAGTAGGACACTAAACATAGGGGTTTTGGGCTATTTAAAATATGTGATAGAAGTGTCTTTCGAGGGCTGAAACTCAACAAAGCCTTTCAAAGGGGTTTTGAACTATCCAAACTCAATATATTGTGCTCATTTTTGGTGGGTAGATAGATATACATGTTGTCTAGAATTTTAATATTTTGAAAAAAGTTTGGATCTCACTTTAAACTAGGGTGTTCAAGTCGGTGGTGTTAACTGGTCAGAAAATGACACAATTTGGTAAAATTGCAATATCACGAGTTCTACTTATGAAAATGAGTTGAAACCAACTTTCAATGAAAGATAACACAAAAATATAAATATGGACATAAAGATCATACTTAGATCAATTTTCTATATTGAATTATGGCAATCCAAAGCTCAGGGTAGAAATATCTATGTTCTCAAAAATCAAGTCTCTTAGGGTTCAAGTCTTCTACTTATCTCATGTCAAGTTTTTGTTCCATTTCTTTGCATGCTTGTATTTTAGACATTAATATGAAGGCTCCAGCATACTTAGAAGTCATTAAACTCAAAGATAACAATATACAACAACATCTCATATCACCCATAAACATAATTGCCCCAAATTTTCAACTACGATGCCTTTTCGATTTGATTTCGGTTCTCGATTCTTAGAGTGTTTAAAGGGATGTGTTGGGGGATATTTTGAGGGATATAAGAAATAAGGTTTAGAGGTTTTACTTACTTTTTTATAGGACTCAAGGATGGTAGGATGGAAGGACTTGGGTTTAGGAAAACACCTCTTATTTCTCATTGGCTCCTTATTCATCTTCTCCTTCTTTTTTTCCTTCAAACTTGTATAACACTTCAAGAATGCCCAAATATGGTTTTCCCTCTCTATATGGACAAAATATAAAGGGGAGAGGGAGGGTCTTTGGCTAGGTTTATATAGGAAAAGGCTGGGAACATGGAGAGAATAGGAATCATTTCATTTTAGTCATTTTCTTCTTTCTTCTTATGGGTTGAGTTGACATGTTACAACTTTAAAGGAGATACATCAGATTTGGTGGAGGGATTACAGCTAGGGTTTAGTTTGGGGGACAAAAATCTGATCCTTTATCAATTAAGGAGTCTTGCATTAGTTTGCATCCCCGTTTGTGCAAGAAAATAATTTAAAAGTTAATTTGATGTATCTTTTTCTACTGAAACTTATTATTTTAGTATGTTTATGATAAATATAGTATTTTCATGTATTATCATAGCTTTCATAGCAATTTATTAAATAAATGTAGTCTTTTAAGTCAAATTAAACTATTTTGGTAATATATGAGTTTTTGACTTATTTTGTTGTGTATGAATTTTAATAATAATTTGTATTGGATCATCATAATACTTGATTTAATATATTTTTCATCATTTTAAGCTAAAAAGAAAGCAAAAAGCTACTTTTTGGCACTCTTCCCAAGTTGGTCGGCCACTAAGGGATAATTTTGTCCTTTTTATGTTATTTTATCTTTTGCTACTTAATTGTACTTAAATCTTTGATTTAGGGTATCCATATGTCAAAATTTAGATTTTTATGGCTTTTTACTGTACTATGGGCAAAATAGTCATTTTACCATATTTATGAGGATTTTTAATTTTTAACTCATTATTTCATGATATTTACTTCATTTAAAATGTTAAAAACTTTCCGGGTGCTAAGGTTTTGTTGCCTAAGTTTTGGACTTTTTTGGGATTTCTGGGCCGAACTTCGGGTTTTCGATTCGAGTTAGGATTTTGAATCTCATCTGTGCTCTATAATCTTGTGGACTATCCGTCACTAATACTAGGGTCCAAGCAGGGTCGTTACAATCCATGACTAATACTTAGGGTTTG
This sequence comes from Heliamphora exappendiculata, assembly GCA_034768845.1. NCBI lineage: Eukaryota > Viridiplantae > Streptophyta > Magnoliopsida > Ericales > Sarraceniaceae > Heliamphora > Heliamphora exappendiculata. The sequence goes on along the minus strand of JAOTRH010000020.1, from coordinate 858,031 downwards.
GGCTGGGTCTTTACACGGGTCATTACCAACCAAGTTGTTACAACTAGGGTCGAACCAGGTCGTTACATAGTTTTTTTTCTCACTTTTGGACTATTTTTTGAGCGATAGTTTATTATTTTTTTATGCCAAAAACCTGTTCAAAAATAGTCTCGCAAACATCGAAAAAACTCACGAAACATGGCCCCGAACCACCACCTATTGCCGCTGATAGGCTTCTTTTTATTCAAATTTTTTCGTGTTTTGGGACAATTTTTAATATTGTTTTTAAGCCTAAAATATGCAAAAAAAAAGTAGTTGGAAAATAAGTCAAAAAATCATGAAAAAATCACCGCAATCTATAGCCCGAAACACTTGAATCTACCGCTAGTGTTGCTGCCGTTCTTCGTGTTCTTAGATATATTTAACCTATTTTTAAATAATCTAAACAGATATTTAAAAATAATTATCTAACTATTACATCGATCATATGTCCCGAAGGCTTACATTCGATCTATTACGGTTAACCCCCATGATTTAAAAAATTAAATAATTATCATTCACGAATTAAATCAAACATGAAATAAATAACGATCATAAACCTGGATTAGAACGCCTGCAATGCCAAGTTAACACAATTCTAAATGGCTACAATACTAATTGTTGGAGACAAAACTGCAAAAAATAAAATGGCTACAATACTAATTGTTAGAGATAAAACTGCCAAGATCATTGTTTTTACAAATGATTTTTGGTAAAAAATTAGCTGGACAGGCAAACGCCAAAACGGGCTCCAGATAAAACTTTTGATATCGAACGATCAAAATAAAAGCCTGTGTAACCAAAGTTAATTTAGAAGAATACCTTTTATCAGTTAAATCTTCAACTACATTTTTGTTTCCGAGTTGAAGCTCCCGTTAGACCTTCTACTGAACAGCTTTAGTCTTAAAAGACAAGTTATGAAACTGGTTCAGACTTTTTGCATATTTATAGAGCTATGTAGGGACCTGTGGAGTAATTATGAGTAAGATTTTCAATGAAACACAGACACCCATCAGCGGTTTCTACAATTAAGCAAACCTTATAGCGGTATCTGTAATTATGGAAAACTAGCGGCGATTTCTGTAATTTTTATAAAATACTAAATTACAGTTCATACCACTAAAGAACTATAATTGCACTGTGACCCATAATCTCAAAACATTCTTACATTGAGCTCTTATTATTAAATGCTTATCATTTTTTTTCACGTTAAGATTCTCAATACCTGCCAATTAAATTTAATTACTGACAATTTAATTTAATCGGCATCTTGAAATTCCTTTTAAGCCCTTCCGCTTAACTTATTTGACCACTAGATAATCAAATCCACCTGCAGAATTTGGCCCAGTAAAAATTTATAAGCTTCCTTAAGGGGATATCGTCAATCCCGATCTTTCGGGACGTGGATTCCGTCAATAATTAATATTTACCATATAAATAATACTATTATCCAACTCACTGAGAATATAGACCCATATAAGATCGCACCATCTAATAAATCAAAATAACGAATATTAAATATACACAAATCAATAATTATTTCAAGATTAAGAATATAAACACTATTCATAATAACATTGGAGCGTGAATTAATTTATATAGTCAGTATAAGATTAATTACCCCAATGTGTTCCGTTCAATACACACAAAGTGCACTAACACAGAGAGTCGGAACAATAGATGCCGTTATTATCTGTTCCCTGTAACCAAGACATGCCTACTAAAACTCTGTGCTACAGTCGTACCTATAGTATATCCATTTCTATCTAAACTGTAAACATTAAACTTATATTCTGTAAAAATTTAAAATATGATCTTTTGTGTGCAAACCATACTCTACACACCAGATTAAATACTGTACAAAATATTGAATATCCATACATAATATTAAAGAAATAATATACATACATTACTTATAAAAATTCTTATAAAATAAAAAATAAATTTTATTAAAATAAATTTAAATACTAAAAATATGATTTTCAGTATACCAATCCTAACAAATACGTAGCTTTTTAGGATTAGCTAGTTATTATCGAAGATTTATTTGAGACTTGTCTTTAATAACTAAATCCTTGACTCGGTTAACCCGAAAGAACGTGAAATTTGAATGGTTAGACCAGTGTGAACAAAATTTCCAAGAGTTAAAGCCTAAGTTGGTGTCAACCCGTGTACTCACCCTTTTATCAGGAAGTGAAAGTTTTGTTGTCTATAGTGACGCATTACACCAAGAATTGGGTTGTGTTTTGATGCAACATACGAAGGTAATTGTGACGCTCCGTCCTCCGGGCACGTCGAGACATATATAAATATAAATAAAGGATATTCTAACCATTCATTCATATTTACATACGTTAGTTATTACATCATAAGTGAATTCTAAACCTTCAAAAGTACATAAGTATTAAAGTTTCACCAAGAAATTTTAAAATTGTACGCTAAGCGCGAGAGAACTGAATACAAGAACAAAAGCAAAAATCTTGACTTTTCAGAATGCATCAGCGAAATTCATGTGCTCTTGGAACTCGCCCTGTTCTTCCAACTCTTCTTCTCCTTCGGGGATCACTTCCTCTAAGAACTCCTCCCTACCTGTAGTACGAATGCCATGAGCCAAGACCTAAAAGAAAAATACTCTAACCTTCTAACTAATCTCAGAGCAAAAAATTCACCGCAACACATACCATAAAACACCCAATACAATTTATAGTCAAGAAGACAGACAAATTTATGACATAATAGCAGACAAGTAAATAATCATGCGTGTATGAAATGCAGATGCCCCACCCAAAATGCACCTAGATTATAACAGGGATTCCATGCCGAGAATCACTAGAGTAGACTTGATGCGACTTTGATCACCAAACCTATCTTTGCCTCGTTGCGAATAGTAACCACATCACCGGCCGTCATACCACAACTATTTTACTCAGTGGCAACGGCGTGGGGGCGGCCAACAAAATAATCATCCACCCTTATTCCAGGCCATCCAAAATAATCATACACCAAAATCCCACCTTAAGCACAAGGATGCTCGTTTGGCATCAACCCAAAGTCTAAAAGATTTCAAGAGGCGTTCACATTATACATAGTACCAAGATGAGGAATTTAGGACCGCCATCAATTGGGCTCTTCTCCGAATTTACCACCACAATGGGATTAGATCTGCCATCAATTGAGCTTTTCTCCGAATTACCCTTCAAAACATTGTGGCAATGGGGTTTGGGTCCGCCAACAATTGGGCTCTTCTTTGAATTTACCACCACAATGGGATTAGGTCCGCCATCAACTGGGCTCTTCTCCGAATTACTCAATTTGCCCGTATCATAACTCAAGGAACGCATAATCAAGGAGATATCAAAACCAAAATGCTAGTAACGAACCCATGGTGCCTAACAATATTCATGATAAACTATTTCAAACACCGGAGATGTACCCAAGGTTTATAAACCAATTTTGTAGCACTGGGGACGAACCCAGGGTGTACAAGGGGAATATATCCCAAATCATTTACAAAACAAATGGCAACTAGGGACGCCCTATATTTAGAACCAAGAAAAATAATCTCAACACAGACCATCCCAACAACGGTTTGCACAAATGGACTCCAATATATCAGGATGCAAGTGACAATGTTAATGATGTATAGTATGGATCTCAAATACAACTATCTATAGCATGGCATCAATTAGTACGGCAAGATTCATGGTATAATTTGCAAAGCATAAGGCACAATTCTCAAGATATAATACAAACATGATAGCATGGGTTCTAAATCATAATACATTCACTTAAAACACCAATCAACTAATTCAATTCAATCATCATACAAAAAGTCGGGTCTCATGGAAAAGGTACTCAACCACACACTTAACAAATTTTAAAGCCAAACATCAAGTAATAAATTAAAAGAGACGACAAAGTTTTGGGGTATTTAGACTTGGAATTAAGCTATGATTTTTATACACCATTTAGATAGAAATACTTTCTACAACTCTCGTGTTTAACACCAAGCCCAAATCCTAAGACAAATGGGTGAACATTTCATATTAAGTAAAAACGGTTCAACACTTTCTCCAGATTTTATCCAAAATTATGCTTATGTTGCTCTCAGGTTGGGGGCATCAAATGAAGTCCAAATGAGCCTATTTATTAGTATGTTCTAGTTTAACAAATTCCCTACAAGTTTTGTGTTTAGAGTTAAAGGTAGTTGTTTGAAACAAGTTAGAATTTTAGGCCATTTTACAAAGTAGGTTTTGTCAGCCGCTAAAACCCGGTAGAGCCGATTTTGGACAGAGAGTTTAAAATGGTTTTGGGATATCATCCCGAGGCTTTAAGGTCTGATTTTTTGGCAAAAAATACTTCAACATTTTGGATACAATGTTCATGTAGATCGTTTTTGGAATAGGTCACTGAAAATAAGTGTTTTGGGCAATATAAAAATATGTGACAGAATGTTCCTCAGGGGCTGAAATCCAACAGCGACTTTAAAAGAGGTTTTGACCTGTCAAACCTCAATATTTTGTTCTCATTTTTGGTATGAATATAGATATACATGTTATATACAACGTTTAGGTTTCGACCAAAGTTTGGATCATACTCTAAACTAGGGTTTTCAAGTCAGTGGTGTTGACTGGTCAGAAAATGACGCACTTTGATAAAATTGCAATATCTTGCAAATGAGTTGAAACCAACTTTGGATGAAACCTAACACAATACTATAACTCTGGACACAAAAATCATACTTATATCAATTTTCTACATTGAGTTATGGTATTTTGAATCTCAAGGCAGCAACATCAAAGTCCTTAAAAATCAATCCGCTTAGGGTTCGAGTCCTCTACTTATGTCATGTCTAGTTTTTGTGCCATTTATTTGCCTGCTTGTGTTTTAGACTTTACTATCAAGGCTCTAGCACACTTATATGTCATCAAACTCAAAGATAACAACATACAACAATATCTCATAACATTCACAAACATAACAGCCCCTAAATTCTGACTACGACGCCTTTTTGGTTTGATTTTGGTTCTTGATTTTTAGAGTGTTTAAAGGGATGGGTTGAGGAATATTTTGAAGGATCTTAGATACAAGATTTATAGATTTTACTTACTTGTTTTGAGAGATCAAAAGATGGTGAAAAACTTAGTAGGACTTGGCAATAAAACCATGGTCTCCAAAGACCCATTTCTTGGATCCCTCCTTTTTCTTATACTTCTTTCTTCTCTCAAACCTCCATGGACCCTCAAGAATTACTATATTTTGGTCTTCCTCCCTCTCTCTCCACCGAAATATTCAAGGGGAAGAAGGTGTTTCGGCTTAGCTTATATAGGAAGTGTTAGGGAACATGGCATTTAAAGTTTTTGTACTTCTCTCTCTTCTTCGCATGGCTTATTTAATGTAATTCAAGTTGTTATGGGACAAAATCAGATTTTTGGAAAGCTAAACATAGCTAGGGATCAGTTTGGGAGGACAAAATATGATCCCCCATCATTCAAGGAATTTATCTCGGTTTGCGTGCCCATATTGTGCAAGAAAATGCATTAAAAGTTAATTTGATGTATCTTTTTGGTGTATTTTCCTACTGAAACCTATTATATTAACATGTTTATGATAAATATAGTATTTTCATGTATTATCATAGTTTTCATAGCAATTGATTAAATAGATGCAGTTTTTTAAGTCAAATTAAACTGTTTTAGCAATATATGACTTTTTGACTTATTTTCTTGTGTATGAAGTTCAATAATAATTTGTTTAATTTTGTTGACTTATAACACTATATTATTAGGTATATTACTTGTTTAACAAGTTTGGGATCATCATAATACTTCATTTAATATATTTCTCGTCATTTAAAGCAAAAATGAAGCAAAAAAGTCACTTTTGGCACATTTCCCAAGGTGGTCGGCCACTAAGGGGAATTTTTGACATTTTTGATGTTATTTTGTCTTTTACCACTTAATTGTATTTAAATTCTTGATTTAGGGTATTCATATGTCAAAATTTAGATTTTTAAGACTTTTTACTATACTAGAGGCAAAACGGTCATTTTACCCAATTTATGAGAATTTTTTATTTTTAATTCATTATTTCATGATATATACTTAATTTAGAATGATATGAGACTCTACGGGTGTTAAGGCTTTGTTGCCTAAGTTTTGAATCTTTTTAGGGTTTTCGGGCCGAACTTAGGATTTTTGATTCGAGTTAGGGTTCTGAACCACTTCTGTGTTCTATGGTCTCGTTGAATGTCCGTCACTAACACTAGGGTCTGAGCATGGTCATTACATGGGTCGTTATCAATAGGGTTGTTACAACTAGGGTTTGTACGGGGTTGTTACAAACTACCCCCTTAAATAAATTTTGTGCCCGAAATTTTCCCCCGTACTTCAACGTGTTAAGGATGATTTAATTACTCATTCTAAACATTCGACATTGATAATTTTATCTCGATTCTGAAACCACGATCTGCTGTAGTGATTTTGTGAATTCTTTTGTACACTCTTGAAATTTTTACAAGGGAAGTAAACTTAGATCCATGAATTGAAGTACGTTAGGCTAACGTAATTTCAGGAAAATGATCTAGTTCGGCTACCCAACGCTTAACATCTCCTTTATCATAATCTAATTGTACTGGATTAGTTCCAAGGATATTCGTTTAAGTATTATTCACTGTCCTCCTCTTACTTTGCCTACATTTGAATCCCAAATAACCACTCAGTTTGTGTCAATAGTGACTGCCTTAGCCGTGACCATTTGACCTCATCCGACCTATCTTGTGAATGATAAGGGATTTTTCATATTTACATTGAATTGTGGAATGGTTCCTTAATGTATGCTAATTCTGCAAACTGACCCACATTATAAATTTTTTTTGAGTAATTAAATGTAGCATAAAAGAAAAAAAAATACATGAAATTAAGAGGCATATCCCCGATAATTACATCACTAGCCCATAAGCAAAGAAATAACAAAACATCAAGATCCACATCACCCCGCATAGAAGCAGGGGAGAGAAGCTAACAAAACAAATACAATGCACAAACACACACCAACCCCGCAGTATAAACCTACCAGCCTATAGGACCAGAAGACCGTTGTTTCTTTTTCTTACCACTTGACAGCTTAGCTTGCTTACTCCCTCCCTTCTGTTTAGAGGGAGAGGAAGGAGCTTCAAAATTCTTAGCCTCATTATTACCCTCATCCAAAAGCACGGTGAAGGAATTTGACGTAAGAGTTACATTTGCGCTTACATTTGCCTCATCCATCTCTGCTGAATTTGTTAACTCCACAGAAGAAGGAAAAAAAAGTTGTGCTGGGGGAGAGCTTTTCTCTCTAGAGAGCTCTCCCCAAGGCTTCCATGGTGACTTCGGCGTTAAAGCTTGTCGACAACGGTTTTTTGGGTTTTTGGATCACACCCATGGCAATGGTGTATCTAGGCCCTGGAAAGTTAAGGTTTATCCATTGTGAGTCTTGGTTCATGTTTTGGCAGAACTAGATCTGAGCTTTCGAAAAGGTCAGCCAGCTCATCGCTAAAGCCTGTCTAGATTTCACACTCAGTTATGAAGTGTCTTCAAGTTCGATTATAGATTAACTGTTCAGCAAAGTTCTGAGTAGCCGTGAGTCTTTTACGTTTTCCGCCATGGGAGGACCTCCACTACTGGAGGTTTTATTTTCGATCTTTGCTATGAATGTTAAGTGGCTTGGTATTTTTGCATAGGTTTTTCAATTTTGTAAATATATGGCATGTCTGGGTTATTTTCTTGAAGTTTCTCTTAGTTCATAGCCATGGACGATTTGGTTCAGTCTCGATTTGCCAGCTATGGAAGCGGTTGCTAATGCGGTTGTTTTAGCTATCTCAGTTGTTGACGCGATTGCTTCTCGTGAAGCTCTAATGTTTTTGTAAGTTCCATGGGTTTCAAGTTGGTATTGGTTTCCTCGTCAGATTCTCAATTTTACCTCCATGGAACTAGGAATGCTCTTTGGAAGAAGACGGAATGAGCCCACGCTCTTAGTGTGCATGGGCCTGTATGCGTGTAAGTGTAATCAGGTGACTACAGTGGCTAAGTCCTGCGGTTGACCACTGTGTGGATTCCAGCTGTTTCATGTGGGACCCGCCAGTTGAGTATGCTTGGTTCTGGCAGCTGGACAGAGATATAGGTAACCTGCTTTGCAGGTCTGTTAGTTGCAAAAGTGGACCGCTTCATGTGGGACCCGTGGTTTCATATGCAAGCAGCTGGTTTTCTGGTGCATAGACTTGTTTATTGGGATATAGCGTTGTTTGCTCTGCCCAAGAATGGTATTCAAATACCGTGGGCTTGGATTGCGGGTTAATGGTTTTGGCAAATAAAAACCAACTAAGGCACCCACGGTTTTATTATGGACCCGCTGGCTTTAGCAGTTTGATAATTGGGTCATCTCTGCGAAGTAGTTCCATGGTGGGCCCTCTCGACAAATGTTTTCAGCTGATAGTAGTTGATTGTGGGCCCAGTATAATACCGCTAGGTTAGATAAGTGGTTTATCTGAATTAAGGTCTTTTTGGATGGTTTTTTGGTAGCTTCTGTTGAAAGTTCTTTTAGATTCTTTCTTTCTCGAGCTTTTTTATATTCTATCTTTTTTCTCCTTGTCGCCGGGGTGTGTGTTGCTTTAATTGAGGAGCTGAGATTATTTTGGGTTAGATGAGGATCTGTCTGTACTTCTAGCTGGGTACCTATAGTGGGGCCTTGGTGGTTCTCCGAGTGGGGTTTTAGCTGATGGCCTGCTTTGTTTGGATCTGATGGTTGAATTTTCTTTGGGATGGCCTAGGTTTTTCTCAGCTGAATTCTCTAAGGATGGTCTGCCCATTACTTATTGCTGACTTGTAGATGTCTCGCACCGCTTATGTTTGGCGACCCTGTGCGCAGGGTATTATGTTTCTTCATTAAATTGTAAATAAATTTAGAATCTTTAAGTCATCAAATGTCCAGGCTTCCAATTGATCTTGATGTTTAATTTACTTAGGAGACCTCTACATTTAGTGAGCTAGTTAAACCATGGGTTAAATCACACTCATGAATTAGTTTCTTCAAATCTTTGCATAAACATTTCATTCGTTTAGATTGAAACTAACCAATTAAACGATATTCCAAAATTAAATCAGTAACCCGAATCTTAAAACTTAAATCATTATTTAATCTTATACCCACAATACGACAATTTTATATATGCCCAAAATGATTCTAATGTGATTCAATTTATACATTAAGTTCCAAGACTTGAGCTTGCACATTCCTTAAGCATGGTTTTTAGTGGACTTAAACATGAGTTTTGATACCAACCTTCCCAAATTAATCATTCCAACAACTATTCTAGCCCCATTCTAATTCCCTTATTGATTTGTTACTAATTCCTCCATCGATTTGTGAATCCAAACCCAAACATCCCATGATTTAAGTTTATTGGATAAAACACTAACTTAATCATAACATCCTATGTTAAGGCTTCAATAAACTCTTGATTATCTCTTAATTTACCCATTGATTTAATTCTCATATTTTTAGGTTATTCAATTCACACGTCGATAAATTATTCATTTTTAGCTTGAAATTTAAAAAAAAATCAATATAATTCATATCAAGGCATTAAAATTAATCAAAATCCTACTTTCTAGAAGCAGAGTCTTGTGAATTTTTTCCCAAATTGCAAAAACCCTAGGTTCGGCTAGCTCGAATTTTTGGCACCAAGGACTTTCGGTTAATTGGGTTCTTGTTCCATGAGACTTCGAATACATCTCGTCGGTTGATGGCACCTTCATTTTCCTTTGATAGCTTCCAATTTCTCACGCTTTGAAACAAAACTACTGAAAACTAAGGAAGAAGACGTTAGCACCAGAACAAGAGAAATGCCACTTCTTCCTCAAGGAGGTTTCTGGGAACTCTCTTGGGCTTTGTTTGCTTGCCACTAAATTGATTAACCTCTCTAGGACTCTCTCTCATGTTCACAATTCTTGGCTCCATGGATGAAACAAAAAAAAAGAAGAACAGGTGAAGAAGAGGAACAGGGGGTCGGCACTACTGGTGGTGGGGCTAGGAAGCAATCGCTGACGGTGACGGTGGTGGCTAGTGGTGGCACCGACGTCGTCGCTGGTTGGCGTGAAAAACCTCGGTGACCGAGGAAGGGAACCTTCGTGTCTCTCTTATAATATCGACCTCTTTTTCTCGAAGGATCCCTCTCTCGATCTTCTTTCTCTCTTGATCTCTCCTATGCTTCTCCAGAAGCATCTTAGCTTCGACTAAGATGAAACTTCTCTTTGCATTTTTTTTATTTTTTTTTACTTAAGCCTTGTTTGCTCCAATAATTTTTAATACTAGTATTCCCAACCATTAATTAATCCTTAGACCCAATTTTAATTTAAATGACCTCACTTGATTTAATCATAATTAATTCTTCCGGTAATTCATTTATGTCAAATTTTTTAACCAAAATAAACTAAAATAGACATACTAAATTATGATTCAAAATCGCTTCCAATAATTTAATTACGTCGTAATAAATAACAAAAAATAAAAATGTACCGAGTCGCTACATGGAGAGCCAGGGCAGCTAGAAGGACAAACTGACGCACCGAGAAAGAACAAGTGAGGATGGTGGTGAAGAACTTGCAGCCGCAGTTCAGCAAATATCTGATAACACAGCCGCTGATGACATTTGAACAAGTTTTTTATGCTAGGGTGCAGATAAAGGATGCGCTGTAGTCTAGGGATATCGAGAAAGTAGAATCAAGCCAAAGAGTAGTAAGAAAGTCATATACCAATAACCTGAACAATGCCACCAATGTCGTGAATCGAAACTATGAAGTGAACTTATTGAATCCCAATTAGAACCAAGCTAACCCATCTGCTCAGCTAGCTACCCAAAACTAACCCTGAAACCAAAAGAAAACTTTCACCCAACTCACTGTACCTGTGTCTTCTATTTTAAGCCACCTGATTGAGAGGGGCTTTCTAAAGCCTTTGGAGCCGACCCCACCTCCGAATCCTTTACCACCTAGATACAATTCGACCCAGTACTGTGTCTTCCACAAAAGGCATGTCATTTAACCAACAACTGCATGAGACTCTAGCATGAGATCTAAGATTTGATAGACAACAAGGTGATTCCTCCATCCACTGCCATTCAGAAGCCGAATGTGACCACCAACCCTCTGCTAAATCATGCGACTTAGCAGAATGTGAATGTCATTGAAAAAGGGTCAAAAAGTTTTAATCCCACAAAATTCATAATCTCCGCAACAGAATCAAAGCCAATTACGGTTCTGCCGTCTGGATAGGAGGTATTGCTACTAAACAACCCTATTCAGGATCTGATAGATGATGATTTTGATAATTTCTCGATCTTTATCGTCCACGAGGAGGACAGTCCTCTCCCTATCGACCGTAATGATGAAGAAGATGAAGAAATCAGACGTCTATGGGAGGATTTAGTGTGCCTTAAGGCATTAGATGAGTTGGAGAAAGTTGGGATTAACATCAAAATGGCATGTTCCGATCGTCCCGAGTGACAATACAACGTGGCACAAATTGCTGCCTGGTATGGAAAAGCTGAGCCGAGATTTAGACTTGAAGACATAAAGAAAGTAGAATCAGAAATAGGAGAATCTTCGAAAGGAAAGAAAGTTGATAATAAGAGTGGATATGAAGAAAATTCACCAGCTAGCAAGGAGACCGAGGAGAAAGAGGAGCAAGAAGAGAAAGAGAAAAACTCAACCCAGGTGAACCTATTGGGAACCACATCAATCCCTCTGTATACATCATTTCTCTTCAAGAACCGAAACCAAGAACTCCTCCACTCGCAAGGCCAGCTTTATGCGTTCTCGATGTAGAGGAAATCTTGCACTAAGAAGAGAATGATATGTGGCAATTGAAAGAAATAGAGCAAGAATTCCTATATATGGAGTATGACGAAGGAGAAGAAGTCCTATAATGGCATCAGATTGTGGAGGAATCATATGACCATAGAGGTTCTTAGGAACCTTGGGTTCCGCCTAACGTATACTGAAAACTATATTTTTAGTAATTAATTTTATTTTTTTAATAAAATTAATTTTTTATTTTATGAGAGTCTTTATGAGTAAAAAATGTGTATCATTTTTTTAATATTATGCATGGTTGTCCGATATTCTGTATAGTATTTAATCTGGTGTGTAGAGTACGGCTTGTACACAGAAGATCAGATTTTAGGTTCTTGCAGAATATAAATTTTATGTTAACAGTTTAGATGGAAATGGGCATACCATTGGTACGACTATAGTACAGAGTTTTAATAGGCCTTCCTTGGTTACGATAAACGGATAATAGCGTCGTCTATTTTTTCGACTCTCTGTGCTAGTACACTTTGTGTGTATTGAATGGGACATTTGAGATAATTAATTTTATTCTAATTATATAAATTAATTCACATTCCAAGGTTATTACGAATAGTGCTTATTTTTTTAATCTTAAAATAATTATTGATTTGCATATATTTAATATTCGCTATTTTGATTCATTAGAGAGTGCGATCTTATATGGGTTTATATTCCCGGTGAGTGAGATAGTGGTATTATTTATATGGCGAATATTAATTATTGACGGAATCCGCGTCCCAAAAGATCAGAATTAATGACACCTCCTTAAGGAAGCTTATAAGTTTTAACCAGGCTAAACTCTACAGGTGGATTTAATTATTCTGTGGTCAAATAAGTTAAGCAGAAGGTCTTAAAGAATATCAAGAAATCGATTAAATTAAATTATTAGTAATTAAATTTAATTGACATGTATTGAGAATCTTAACGTGGGGAAAAATAGTAAGTATTTAATAATAGGAACTCAATGCTATATGGTCTTGAGATTATGGGTCAAAGTGTAATTATAGTTCTTTAGTGGTGTGAGCTGTAATTCAGTATTTTATGAAAATTACAGAAACTGCTGCTAGTTTTTTATAATTGCAGATACCGTTATGGAGTTTGCTTAATTGCAGAAACTGCTGATACATATCTGTGTTCCATTGGAAGTCTTACTCATAATTACTCCATAGGTTCCTGCTGTAACCCTTTAAATATGCGGGTAGGTTGAACTAGTTTGATAATTTGTCTTATAAGACTAAAGCTGTCTTGGTTCTACCGGTACGAGTTCTCAGAGGATTATAACCCACACTATAACCAGAAATCACATAAGGGAATACAGAAGAAGATCTGATAGTAGTTTCAACTCGGATTCAAATCGTAGTTGAAGATTCAACCGGTAAACAGGTATTCTTCTAAATTAACTTCTGATGCACGGATTTTATTTTGATCGTTCGTCATCAAAAGTTTTATCTAGAGCCCGTTTTGGAGATTGCTCGTCCAGTTAATTTTTTCCATTAATCATTTGCAAAAACGAAGATCTTGGCAGTCTTGCCTCTAACAATTGGTATCAGAGCCATTTTATTTTTTGCTTTAGGTTATCGGGGCCGGGTAGTTTCAGAACTATTGCTAACTTTGTTTTGTATGCATTCTAATCTCGATTTTATGATCGTCATTTATTTTTCATGTTTGATTAAATTGTGTGAATGATGATTATTTTTTTAATCACGGGAGTTGACCGTGATAGATTGAATATGAGCTTTCGAGATATAAGATCGATGTAATAGCTAGCTTTATATTTTTAAATATATGTTTAGATTATTTAAGAATAAGTTGAACATGTCTAAATACACGAAGAATAGAGACGACACCGGCAGTTGTTCGAGTTTTAACGGGCCACATATCGCGGTAAGTTTTTAATGGTTTTAAATGATTTTTTTGGTGAGTTTTTCTACAGTATTTATGTATAAAAATAACATAAAAAATAAGTCAAAAACAGTAAGAAAAAATCACCAAAATAGCTAGGTTCCGCGGCTTTGTCGGTGGCGATTTGGCAACGATTTTTATAATTTTTTTTTGTCTTTTTGGGATTATTTTTTAGAAATTTTTTAAACATAAAATAGCAGTAAAAGATATCTTAAAATACTATCCAAAACCAAAAAGAACTGGACCAAAATCACAATCCAAACAGGCGGCAAATAGGCCGGCGGCGACGGCAGCAGCTTTTAGACAATTTTTTGGCAATTTTTTGGGTTGTTTTCGAGCAATTTTTTGGCAAAAAGATAATATTTTTTGAGGGCTTTTTTGGGTATAAAGTATGTTGAAGACATAGTTCAATTGAGGTTGGAACATCCTCGGAAAGTTGGCAGTTAAAGGAGGCGATGCTCGGTGCGGCGGTAGCAGCTTTGGGCAGTGTTTTCGACAATTTTCTAGGCTATTTTGAGCAGTTTTTTCATAGAAAATAGTAATTTTTGAGAGATTTCTTTTGATATAAAGTACGTTAAAAATCGAGTTCGGAAAGAGGTCGAAAAAGCCTTGAGAAGTTGGCTGCGCAGTGCTGTTGCGGCCAGCAGTGGTTTTTTGTTGTTCGAATAGTTTTTTTGGCTATTTTTTGGGCAATTTTCCAGAAGTGTTTTTAACAAAAAAAACTCATATTTCGAGAGCATCTCAACGGTATAAAGCTCGTTAAAAACTGAGCCCGAATGAGGTGGCAGGAGCCTCCTGAAGGTGGGCGGTAAGGTGGTGCCGGCGGTGGCTGGTGGTTGTCGGCAACTTTCTCTTTCCCTGGACTAATTTTGATATATATTCTGATATATACGAAACTAATATGGTATATATTGATATATCAGATAGTATCAGGGAAGCTTGATGCAATCAAGACACTGAATCAAATGTGAACAGGAATTGAAATAGTTGATTTTCTTAGGGAGACTGAAACACCTCAGTGTTTCACTTGGATCATAAAATTGGAATATATGCATAT
>JAOTRH010000020.1:797371-822867 GCA_034768845.1 Heliamphora exappendiculata | reverse complement strand
AAATTCCTACAACACCCTCGGTAGGCGGCGAATCATTCTTAAGGAAACTGCGATTGCAGGACTCGATTTGCAAATTCAATTTTATTATTTCTGTTATTTCATTCTCTGTAATTTCAGTTTATTGTAAATTGTTGAAAGCTTAATAAAGATGTATTTTCTGGATCCCCGAGCATGTATTTTATGTCAGCGTTGGATATTCTCCCAACATATACTTAATTCAATCAAAAAGAATTGCTACACTCATCCTACAAGATGGAATAATTGCATATTAATACTAATATATTAAAATCTAAAAATGATAGTATTGTAGTTATTTGAACACAAAAGTTTTAATTTTTACATTACATGCAAATATACTTTATTCAATCCACAACTTAAAACTCATATTGAACATAAAAAAGGGTTGAGAGAATATCTGCGGGTATTTACAAATATATTAGACATAAAATTTTTGTATTAATTGCTGTTATTTACAAAAATATTAAGAGAATACCTGTATGTTCGAAAGGTATTCACAAATTATCAAAACATAAAAAAAGACTTAAAAAGACATAATAACTAAAAGCATATTTATATTAAAAAAATAATTAAATGCACACACTACCAAAAAAATTAACTTTTCATTACCAAAGGCCCTAATTCCTCATCCCAGCCTAAGGAAAAAGAAAGAAAGCAAAATTGGAAATAGCTATGGAAGGCAAAAGGCATCGTTTTGGCGCCGCTCATCATAGACACATGATAACCATGGCTCTTAGTGTGTTTCCAAAATCTCATCTTTGTCAATTAAGAACGCTAGATTAAAAATAATTATAATTTGCTTGAATTTGAAAAAATTGGAACTAAATTTTTTTTATTAAAAAAATGAACCTATAAAAAAATGAGGAAATTCATTTCTGGTATTGCTTTTTCATAAAATTTCAGTTCTTCAAAGATCATTAAACACGAAATTTTTTTTTTATAAAAAAAGTGGATATTACAGGAGTGTACATAAGTATAAAGTGAAATAAATTTTCCCAAAAATCATTTAACAACTAAATGACAATTAAGGTTCTTTCCAGGAGGTTTATTTATTCGCATGGCTTTTTGTTTGTCTGAATTTATACTTTTTTTATTCCTCTAAAAAATTTAAGAAGTAAATTGGCAGCATGTATATGAACAATTAAGTAAATTTTTTGTAGGGAAAAAATAAATTGGCAGCATGTATATGAAAAAAAATTCTACAAACCAAAAATTATAGAGCTAAAATTTTTTTTAAACTCTCAAATAGGTTGTTGCCCAAACTGCATGTATACAAACAAAAAATTGGCAGCATGTATATGAAAAGAAATTCTACAAACTAAAATGGGTTAACAGATGTGAGAAATGTCAAAAAATTCTACAAACCAAAATGGGTTAACAGAGGTGAAAAAAAACAGAGAAAAGGGCTTCGGGTCAACAGAGGGAGGCAGAGAGAGAAGGTCGTCGGGGGATGTTTGGGCGGGTGAGTATTTTTTGACAGTAGGGAAGAGGGGAGAGAGGAGAGGGGAGGGGGAGAGGTGAGAGAGTGAAAACGAACCTTCGATCCTGTGAAAACGAACAGAGTCCGGTGTTTGACGGCAAGAGAGAGAGAGAGAGGCGGCGGTGAGTTGCGGTGGTCGGCGATGATCGGTGGTGACCGGCGAACGAAGAGGAACAGAGAAGGGCGGCGGAGAGTGGTGGTGGTCGGCGATGATCGGTGGTGGACGGCGAGCGGAGAGGCGCCGACGAAGGGATGAGAGAACGGAGAGAGAGAGAGAGAGAGAGACGCTGGATGTGGGTTTGCTTTTCCACTGGTTTTTTAAAATGAGGCTCAGATGTTTGGTTGGCATAATCTTCACCGTTGGATGCCTTTAATTTGGGCGGGATGCTAATAGATACCGTTGATGAAAATATGTCTCTGACATTTTAAGAGCTATTTTATTATATATATATATATAATATTTATTAAAAAATAAAAAATATTAATTATTAAATTACATATATAATTATTGTCAAATTAATATAAAAAAAATTAACTTTACAAATTAAAAAAAAACAAAGTCACTAAATTAAATAATTATTATTAATTGTTAATTATTTGTTATATAACATTTATTTTTATGAGTTTTTTAATTAGATATTTGTTATTTTATTTTGCTAAATAGATTGTCAAATAATTGTTTAAATTTTTATTTTATATTTTTATTATATTATATGAGAGTTAATTCTTATTTTTTATTCATTTCAAAGTTTTAAAATATAGTAATTTTTTTAAAAAATAAATTTTAAATTTCATAAAATCATAGTTTTAAATTGAATTAACTTAATTTTTATTAAGTTAATTTGATTTAATACTATAATATAATTAAATTAATTTTGAGTTTAAAAAAATTAAAATTAATAAAAATTAATTCAGTTATAAATTTAATACCAAAGCAAACCAAAGCGAGACAATCTGTGGCTCAAATTTATCCGACCCGACCCGCAAGTCGGATCCCTTAAATGGGCACTGGGCATCTGAGAAGTGAGATGAGAGTGACGGAAGCGGGAAGACTGGAAGGGCCTTGAGTAAACCCTAGCCCACAGCCACCGTCCTCCGCTCCGAACGGCGGAAAGCCAAAGACGCCGTCAGGCTCGTCACGTCGAAAGGCCACCAACTCGCCGTCGCACCATCCAGAGGAGGCAGGTTCCCGTCGACCACCATCGCCGTGACCTGGTACCCCCCCCATCTCTCTCACTCTGATCTCATACCAGTCAATTGTTGGTTTTGGAATTTCTTGTTCCATCTGAGTTACTTGTGGATTTTTTGTTGTTGTTTTACTTTATAGTGTGAAATAACAACAAAAAATCATTTTGTTGGCCAATTGATCTGTGAGTTTTTCTTTCTAAACATTTCTTTTTCTGATCAATTCATTTTGTTCTTTGCTTCTTGATCATTTGATTTTCTCATTTGTTGGGAATATTATTGAGATGTGTGAAGTCTTCAATCGAATTAATTTATTTTTTGCTGTTATTAGCAAGCAAAGATGCAAGTGGTTTGGCTGCAAGTTGAAGAAAAGTTTCCTAGACTCAGTAATCACAAGGGTCACGTTTTTCTATTCTGAGTACATGCTTCTGGCTATTTTTTGGGTTTTTGTGTAGGAGCAGGAGAATTCATTCGACATCTTCATTGGCTTTGTGTGGTTTGATTACTACTTTTTTGTTGCTTAATTTTTCCCCTTTGTGATACCATTAAGGTACTCCTCATCATGCACTAGCTATAATCTTATGGGCTGTTTTGAGGGTGCAATAGGATGGTTACCTCTAGATCAATAATACTTCAATCTGTTCAAACTGTTAATATAAAACTTCTAAAAAATCATCAGGTTTGGCGGCAGGTTGAAAATAATTGATGAATTTCCACCCTAACCGCTCTCGTCGACGTGTAACCATAGTTTTGACTTTTGAATGCCGTACCAGATAGACTGTTGAATTTTTCATTGGTATGGTACATACTAGTATTGGTGAAATGACTGTTGAATTTTTCATTGGTATGGTACATACTAGTATTGGTGAAATACCGGGTATTGTTTTGGATTTGTCGCTATAAAATATTGCATATATTTTTCAAAAAAAAAGTGTTCAAATATTAAATATTACATAAATATTTATTTGACATAATATTTTAATTAATTAATCTAAATTAATTTTTATTTCATTATTTATATTGAAATAGCTAATTTGAAAATGATATTAATTTAACATTTACTATTTTTTATAATGAACTAACATCGACTAGTATTAGAACTCTCCCTTTATCCTAAATTTGAAACTCGAATTAGAGTATATATATATATAAAAAGTAGAGCCAAAAAATAAGTAAAAAGTAATTTTAAAAAAAAGTAATTATGGACTGGTACATTTGGTAGATTGGTATTTGGAATGGAATGGATATGCATGTAATCGTTTCTCTCTCTCTCTCTCTCTAGTGTGGCTTCCTGGACACAATCAGATTTTAAGCTGTTCTTTAAACTCTGTCATGTTTCAGCATATAATTGCAGCTTCATGTTTCTTTTGGTTGGCTAAATACCCAATGCTGATTTGAGTTTTATTTTTTTTGGTGGTTTGAACATGAATATACTGAATATTTGTCTCCTTCCCCAAAATTTGGGTTATCTGATTTTTACAATATTGAAAACATAAAGAACACGTTCATCATTTATTTCTGTGATATCGATTGGATATCTGTGTTGCCTCTTACATGCTGTAATTTAGCATACTAGCAATTCACTATTGTCCTTGTCTATATGTATTATTGTTGCTTTCTCTATGGTAAGTAGATTGCTGATATATATCTTGGCAATGCCAATGCCAATGCCAATAATTCCCATATATAACTATTTGACTTGTCTCTTCCCCAGTTTTCACACCCCATGATCTTATTTCAAAGCCCACCATTTTGGAGGTGTGTCACAAACAAATCAGAGGAATTCTCTTTTTGTAATTACCAATAACGAAAGAATCAAAAGATATATAATATGTACTTACCAAAAAGACTGATATACATGTGTCTATATATGTGGTTGATAGCAGATTGAAGGGTTCTAGAAAATGAATTAAATTTGGTTTTTGTACTTATAAACAAAATAGATTTGTTTTTTAGTTTTGTTTTAGGAAACTAAACAAAATAGCAAGTCAAGAAAATCATTGCATTATGAGATATGCTAAACTAGATCAATGCATGAAGTAATGATCTTATCTCTTTATGATGCTGATGATATGGTTGTAATATTGAAGTGGGTGCTGATGCTACACTAAGCAATGACATCACTTGTGATGTATCAAATGTATGGGTCCTTTGTAATGTATCAAATGTATGGATGCCTCGAGGTTATACACGGTAAGCCAACTTGGTTGTCTGTGTAAGGAACTTCTAAGTGTGGTATGCCTTGCAATTTTTTCCCTATTTTACCCAAATGTTCCTTCAATACCTGTTTTTGGGTTTTTTTTTATGAGGTAAGAGGTTCCCAGTTATTGGATTTTTACATGGGCCAATTTGACATTTGACAGCATTATTGTCTGTAGCAAGTTTTATCGAGGTCCTACCGATATCTGGACAAACATTTCATATCTTTAACTGTCTGCTTCATTTTGGCTAGTAATCTTTGCCCATATCAATCTAATAGGGAGTCTCTGTCACTTTTTGAAAGGTTTTTCCTCTTAGTTGCCTGGTTGACAGAAGCCAGAGTGCGGTAAGGGCCTGCTTTATAAAAACCAGATAGAAGTTTTGATTGAAAATGGGTTCAATTTTTGTCTGATTCTCATTCACCACCTGACTTATTGTTACCATTGCTCATATGTGGCGTTAAAAGTGGAAATAACCTAAAAGTGCAAAACTAAAAGCCTGAAAACTTCAAGGAATATTTTAATTACGGAATAATATTTCTTATGATATTTTGATTAATTTCTTTGCTTAAATAGCTTCAGCTCCAATGCTATAGGACTGAATAATACTCATAATGGCCTTTGGCTGCCTCAGGTCTGAAGAATACTGGATTTTTTGATTTACTCTCATCAAAGCTTTAACCATTATTTTGCTTTGGCATTTCTTTCAGGTTTAATCTCCTCATACGGGAAAAATAGCATCATGAATTTTGTGACATCCCTTTATAGAAGATTGAATCTCAACGAACTGGTTACAAGTGTTCCTGTGTACAGCACTGCTAGTGGTATCCTATTACTTTGTAGAAAATTGAACTTTTGGGATTTCACTTATTGTTTGTTTGTTGCTATAACGATGTTTCTATTATGCTTAAACTTAGATATAGCTGGAGGAGGATTAAGTTTAACATTCAGGCGTTGGGCCACTAAAAAGACAGCAGGATCCACAAAGAATGGACGAGACTCTAAACCAAAGAATCTTGGGGTGAAGAAGTTTGGTGGAGAGGTGAGTGAATATGAGAATAACCCTTCAGATGTGATGAAACAAGTAAATGTATATGTCTAAGTGTCGGATTAATTTAATTCTCATATCAAGGATAGTGGCACGACAAAATATTCATATTCCTTAACACGCGCACGCCCGCGCGCGCACGCACATGTATATTATTTTCTAGGGTAAATTACATTTTCCTCTCCTGAGGTTGATTGAAAATACAAATAGCTCTCTTTAGGTTTTTAAAATTACAAATAGCTCTCTTTGTTCGGAGTATGACGTTAACAGAAAATATAATTTTACTTTTCTACCCTTAATTGACTGCAATACTCTCTCTCTAATGTAAAAAAAAATTAAAAAGACCAATATACTTTTTTCCCGTCTTTCTGTTCTCTTCATTCAGATCCTTAATTTATCTCTCCCTACTCTATCCATTCATACCCTAACAAGAGACAATTATTGATTGCCACAAAAAAAGTAGCTGCCATTACTGAAACTCTATCTACTACCACGGCCATTCCTCTCTTTTTCTACCATGAGCTCAAAACAAAATAGCCACATAACTAGGCCGAAGAGAAGGATGAGAAGAAGACTCAAATCGCGAAAACAAGTTTGCAGAGCTCACAAAGGCTCGAAGAAAGTTGTCGATGATAGATCTGAAGGTGGCTCGAGCTTTTTGATTTTCGACAAGATGGAGGCACTCAAAATTGTTTATCAACAATTTGATTGGTGGTGGCTTTAATTGGGTGGTTTGCTTTGGTAGAGAGAGAGAGAGAGAGAGAGAGAGAGAGAGAGAGAGAGCTAGCTGGTGGTGGATGGTGGGTTGTATTTGTGGTGGTGAGAGAGAGAAAATAATGATTAAGGGTAAAAAAGTATATTAATAATATAAGGGTAAAATAGGAAAAAAATGCAAAATAATTGTTGATGTTAGCAAGTTTCGTCAATTGATGAAATGGAACATGTAAAATACAAAAGTAAAACAGAAGAGAAGTCAGTGTAATTTAAAATTTTTAAAAGAAACTGCCTGCATTTTCAATCAACCTCAAGAGAGATAAATGTAATTTATCCTATTTTCTAAGGTAAGTAGTGTTTACAAGGTGTTATTAAACATTTAATGTATGATATCATAGCTTTTTATAGTTTTATAATATATTTGAATTACTAATAAATATGTTTTTTAGATGAATATTCAAGTAAAAATATTACACATGTTGCGTAATTTTATCCAAGTGATGAGTGTTCGACACGAATACTTAAAATCATTTTAAAAAGTCCACGAAACATTGATCCTAAGCATAGCATATTCCCGTTATTGTGCAGAGAGTGATTCCTGGGAATATCATCGTTCGCCAAAGAGGAACCCGCTTCCATCCAGGAAACTATGTTGGAATGGGAAAGGATCACACCCTTTTTGCTTTGAAAGAAGGTTGTGTCAAGTTTGAGCGCCACAAGCTGAGTGGACGCAAGTGGGTGCATGTTGAGCCCAAGGAAGGCCATGCCCTCCACCCTGCCTATTCAAGCGCTGCACTTCCTAAGCTGAAGACCACTGCTTAGATTTTATTTTATTTTTAACCTTTTATTCTGTTATCATCTTATGTTCAATACCCAATGCAACTTTAAGCGGTCTGAGCTTGTACTGCTAGAGCGTCATCAGAAATCTTGTAGGGATGTTCTGGTACATGCATCAACCGGACTCAAAAAGGGACCTTGTGGTGTCGTTGC
Source organism: Heliamphora exappendiculata (assembly GCA_034768845.1). Classification (NCBI taxonomy): domain Eukaryota; kingdom Viridiplantae; phylum Streptophyta; class Magnoliopsida; order Ericales; family Sarraceniaceae; genus Heliamphora; species Heliamphora exappendiculata. The sequence continues at coordinate 815,234 of JAOTRH010000020.1, read as the reverse complement.
ACTCCCGGGATTTGGAGCTAAATAAGAAATGTATTATACTTTTGTGTTTTGCTATTTTATATTTTCAATAACAGGTATATATCTTTTTCCGGGTTCTTTTAATTTTTTCTTGGAAAATGATATTTTCCATCAGATGTATTTTTATCGTTTATGTTTCCGCTTCTTACAATCAGTTAACAAAATGCAATGTGTATGCTTGAAATACACTATTACCTTACAATGACTAAAATAAAGAGATTATTCATGTATAATAAAATACTAGCCTTCTTTCTTTGTAAGTTGATTTTCAAGGCTTAATTTTGTTGGGAGAATTATCCAACGTCGAAATAAAATACATGCTCGGGGATCTAGAAAATACATCTTTATTAAATTTTCAACAAATTAACAATAATATGAAATTACAGAAAATTCAAAACAGGAATAATAAAATGAAATTTGCAACTCGAGTCCTGCAATCGCAGTTTTCTTAAGAATAATTCGCCGCCTACCGAGAGTGTTGTAGAGATTCTACCGGCGTCACTCTCCCAAGATAAAACGGCTCCACGATCTCTGAAACACCACCAAGGATCGGCTACGAACGCTCTTCGTCTGTCTTTCTCTCTCTTGCAGCTAGCTTCGTAATTTGAGAACTGTCTCTCTTATTTCTCACTCTGTGCTCTGTTTTCTGTCTGTGTTGTTCTGTATATTTCTATTTTTGTTCTCAAAGGGAGACAGCCCTTATATAGCCCCTATAGAAGGAGGAGAAGAGTCCCAAAGAATTGAATAGCCACAGAGAATTCAATTGCCACTTATGGCAATTGAATTCCAGGCTGTTCTCTTCCTCTTCTCTGTCTCTTCCTCTTCCTCTTCTGAGACCTCAGAGCTCCCAGCTCTGACCCTTCCTCTTTTCTGAGAGAAGAATGCCGACAGAGCACCTGGCTCTGTCTCTTCATCTTCTCTGAGTGAAGAAAGAAACGTCTGAATCTTTTATTATGGGGGGTACAACCTTGAAAATCAATAGCTACTTATGGCTGTTGGTTTCCAGGCTTCAATTGCACTTGAAAGGCCAATTCAAATGTAATTGGTCCAATTATTAAAATTTGAATTTCAATAGCCAATAAAATTCACAAATTCTAACAAATTTTATTTAAGGGTTTGTATCATTTGCTATTGGAGTAACTGCAATGTCAAGAATGGAATCAAAAGCAATTTATGCAAAATATAAAATTGGATGATTTGTTGCTTTGTGTTCCTGGTTGTGTAAGGAGAGACTTGGATTAAATTAAGATTATTCGGTGTCGTCAATGGGTTTGAATACTGATAGATGAATACAACCGTCAAAGGAAAAAAGAGTAGTGGCTATAAAGTAGGTCGTCAAACCTACAGCATAGAGGATGCTGTCAGTGAAGTAAACTGCATTGTGGTAGTATATTACGATTATGTTTCACGTCTATTAAAGTAGTTAAAAAAAACTATTTATGCACATATAAATTTCTTACACTTCTTATAAGTTGATTTTCAGAGAGATTTTACACACCTGTATGTATCATCTACAATATTCAAATAATGGTAAGACTTGTCATCCCTCATATGGAGACATATGGAGAGACAAAAGAGGTGAATAGATTTGAAGAAATATTAAGGTGATGTATAACAGCCCATGAGGGCATGAATTGAAGGTGCAGACCTTGCTACACCCAATGCTATTGCAGTTATGATTTGAACTCCTTTGTATTGAGCACTATATATTTACAAAAAGTTCAACCAAAAAAAAGAAGAAAAAAGAACACAAACTAATAACAAACTGACGAATCATATAAACAATGTTAGTGAATTCTCCTTTTCTGTTTCAGTATAATCAGAAGGATAGTCATTTATAGAAAAATCAACCCCAGCCCCCTCAATGGAACCATTAGTTTCAGAATCAGATGAATAGTTATCTGTGACACCGGATTCGAATCTTCGGCGCCTTTCTACTGCAGCCTGAACCCTCTCAACAAATTCTTCATCAGTGTCGGTCAACATGTACCGCAGTTTAAAATTTATCCGATTTTCCACCAAAATCTTGTGCCTCGGAATTATTCGTCCATCAAGGGAATAGCTGAAGAACCTGTAACAAATGCATAAACAAGAAACAAGGGTCATAACAAATTGGCAAACTAACAATGACTAAAGATTCATTAACCCGAAAGAGATTATCCGCACTTCAAAAACAGTTCCCATTCAATTAGAATGTCTTCGAACAATACCTTTGCGTCATCACTGAACTAGTTTTAAGAATGATGATAATTTCCAGATCGTAGAGAGGAAAAAACTGAGCAGCAGCAAAAGGCTCACCTTGGAAACTCGATGAGATCCAGCAAAGGGCGAACCATAATCCTCCGCAAATATTGGTACTTGGGACGAAGGACGTCTATATTGTACCGGAGAAGCATGGGAAAATCGGCAATCATGTCACCCAATAATCGAAGAGGAATGCCAAGTGACAGAAGATACTTCACATTAACATCCAGCTTATGTGCTATGCTGCACCCCAAGAGCTCTGGTCCCAAAGCTATTACCTTACCAATATCCCTCTGGGTGACTCCAGCTTTTGTCAACAAGAATATGACCTGCATGACATTCAAATATCAGTCACTGTAGGTTATTATAAAGTTTGAAAGGTTCAAATGCATGGGCCTATGATGGTTCTTCGTGCAAAAATCATGCCAATCCATTAATCTTTCACCATCAGAAAGTGGGAGCAGTTAACGGTCATGACATAGTATGGACTGCAGAAAATATATCCATCAAGCAGAGAAGTGAGAACAGCTAATTTGATTTTTTTTTTAAATATCGGATCAATTTCCCTCTGGAAAAAAAAAAATGAAGGCAACATCATCAGAAGTCAGTGATCCTTGCACACCTAATTAATCTGTTATTGAACTTATTATGATACTGATCTTTACTGAAATTAGTTAAAAGCAGCTACAGTAATACAATGTACTTAAGCTTTGTTATACACTCCTGGACCTACGCTTGGAAAAACGGATATCTGTGCTTGGTGCAGGTCCAGTTTCATCAAGTAATGGTGTGAAAAAGAATATCCAATGATCAGCAATTTTGTTTGAATGTTGAATATAAGATACAAGTGAGGTCTTATACGATAGTTGAGGTCTAGTTTTACTCAAGTAATGGGGTGAACAAGAATATCAAATGATCAACAATTTTGTTTGAATGTTGAATATAAGATACACAGAGAGGACTTATACAGTCTACGATAGTGGAATGCAAATGATCAGATCAAACTCCAGGGTGACTATGGCTAATCAAAGAATCCCTGGTGGAAAAAAGAAGTTAGAAAAACGAAAATGCCAATATTCCACCATAGACTGAGCAGTCTCTTTGCCAATCCAGCCAACCACCAGTTGGATTAAACACAGTAATTCACAGGTTTGCGTTTATTTATCTTGACACTTTAAAAAAAAAAATACTTAAAAGTTTATGTAACAATTAAAGAACTTAAATAAACCACTATACTGGAAATGAAAGGAATGAAAAATTAAAGAAAAGAACAAACCACTGGTCGGATTTTCTCGTAGAGGCTGTATGTCAGTAGTGTAGGAAACTTGACAAGCATGTTGCCTATGGCATCTTCTCGAACACCTATGTCATGTAAAAATTGTACCTTCCCACAGGAAAAAAAGTTACATTCTGTAATAAAAGAATAAAAGCGTGAGCAAAGCTGCATAATTTCAACACACAAAATTTTGAGTTCTGAAAAATGTGAGAACAGGTTACACTCTGAGAGAGGAGTTTATTAGGTCAGCCGGACAGAGTCCAAACTGATAACAGAAGTATCTACCAGAAGTCCAAATCATTAACGTAGTCTTTCAAATATATTTTCCATTTACAGCAGAGTTCATTCATGAGACACAAATGTTCAATGAGTGAAAGCATACCTTTGGCACGATGGTGCTCTCCAAATCAACGCAGAAAACCATCGGTTTGATAGTAAGCATTCTCCTCATACCATCTTTGGAAATCCCAAGGTAGTATAGATACTTGACAAGTGGCTTCCATCTTTCCTCAATGCTGCAACCCATCAGTTGAGGCTTAAATGCTAATAGTCTCCCGACATCTTCATTGCTAAGGCCAAACTCCAGGAGATAACCTACCTGAAAGATAAAAGACAAAATGCATCACCATTTTTACTCAAAAAGGGCTTGGTCATATAGTAGTTAGTTGAAAGAGTTAGGATTTAGGATGTAGGATTTAGAACATAGGGTTTTAGGGCTTAGAATTTAGGGTTTAGATCAGAACAGGGTGGTGTTCGGTGCTTTGTATCAGACAATGAGAAATATTTATAGGAATTGCTGCATCACATTTTTCTTCCTAACACTTTGGAAGAAATGGTAATAAGGGAGGAATGATGCCAGTATAGCCAGAAGATATTGTGATAGGCCACTCAACACCATAAATAATAAGGTTAAAGAGTGGTAACTATGAACGCTTTACTTCGTACATACCGAGAGCTTACTTCTTCAAATTTTGAAATCGTGTAGGTACAGAATATAGATTAAGTTAGATGAACAAGAGAGTAATACCTTTTGCTTCATTTCTTCAATAGAGAAGTAGCCTAACACCTTGGGATAATCAAAAATCATCGTTCCAAAATCTTTATCATTCATGCCCATATCCAAGTAGAACTGCACGCGATTCTTCAGTTCTTCCATACTGTAAGACAACAACTGAGGACATCGGCTAATGACATAACCCATCCAATCGCTCCTCACCCCATTGCTTTCTAGATAACCAACAATCTCATCCAATTCTTCTGTACTGTACTCCAAAATATTATCTCCTGCTTTTGTCAACACGACCCCAATAAATCTCCCATTCACATGAATCGATTTCAACCATTCAGTAACATTCCTTATGGCATCAAGATTTCCTCTTGCCATGCATATGAGCTTCGCAATTTGAGGATATGAGAGTGAATTGTGTTTCAACCACCTATAAAATTCAGTACCCCAAACAAGGATGACATTTTATTATTTATCCCCTTGCATTTCATTTCTACCAAAAATTGAAACAAGTTCACCAGTTTCAAATCATGGAGGTGTTTGTTTTAGAGGTTATTTTCTAGCTTTTAAGCTCAGCAAAAAGTAATTTAAAAAAACGTCAAATAGATATGCTTATAACTTTTTGCTTCTAGCTTCTGATTTTAAGTTAATAAACACAAATTCCAGTGCTTAAAACTATAAATTTAACAAACATTTGTAATTTGCTGCTTGAATCACATTTTTTCAACTATAATATATAAGTACATAATTTCAGCTATTGTGATAAATTTGTTGGGATTTGGTCTTGTTAAGAAAGAGTCATGATAATTCAGGACTACTAAGGAAATTGATAAACTAGAGAATAGGAATATATACATATATACATAATGACATGACATGAAACACCAAACCTCGAGCATTAACCTAAATCAATAATGCAAGAATTCTTAGGTAGTTTGGTCCTTGTACCTGATTAGTGGGACGACATTAGAGTCATCTATGAAGGTTTTTGCACGAACATTAAAGGTCGATTTTGAAAATTCTGGCAATTGCTTCAGCGACGCCGCCTTAATCATGACGTAATCAATAAATTCAGGCAACCTAGAAACCAAATTGGTGTAGTAAGTTATCCCAAATTTTCCCCTTCTCATAGCTTCCTTAAAAATCTCTACCGTCACGCTCCGCCGAATCTCAACCGCCCTCAGCAGCATCTCTTCGTCGTCGCCACCGCCGCCGCCGTCGAACAGTCTCTGAAGAGGTGGCAAAGAAGAGTTCACATCAAGGTCGCTTGGGTACTGGACGAAGATCGAGCCTGGGAATTGAGGAGCTCTTTTCCGTACGAGCGACAGTTCTAGAAGCTTGATTTTGTCCTCTTCGGACATGGAGTGAAGATCTTCAGACTCGAGGTAGTGAATTTCGGGGCTCGGTTGATCTGGTTTTGGGAGGTGGCGGCGGAGGAAGGCCGTTGATTTGGCGTTGTGTTTTCGGAAGAGTTCGTCTTCATTGGTACTACTGGTAGTGCCATTTTCTAGGTTTTGAGGGGTTTCGTGGTGGTGGTGGTGGTGGAGGCTATTGTAGGAATATGAACATACAGTAAAGATGTGGCAGCGTCTGGCGGCGGTTGAAAGGTGGACAGCGGCGGTTGAATTGGAGTTCCGGCGGAAATGGAGGTGGGGGAAGACATGGATGGAGTGGTGGTGTTGGTGATTAGGAGACGATAACATTTTTTAAAAAGAGCACTGCTGCGCTTCCCGAATTAGATAACCGAAGATTACCGAATTACTAGTCTAAGGCTTTGTTTGGGTTAAATGTTACAAGTATTGCCTTTTTTTTTTGATTTTTTGACTAAATTTTTTTATTTTTCTTAATTGTCTCTGAGATAAATTTAATAAATAAATTTTTTTTTATCAAAAGATGAAAAATATTTACTAAAAACAAAAATATATAATATAAAATTTAATTTATTATTTTATTTTAGTTTATTTTATATTTTTGTTAAAAAAATTTACTTTTTCAATTTAATTCAATAAAAAAAATCTAAAAATATAATAATTTAATTAAATAATAATAATTTTTTATTAAAAATAAAAATAAATAAGTAATTATGCCACAGTGCCCCAGTCTAACTTGAAGGGAGTGATAAGGGCACCCACAAAGTGCCCAAATAAAATTTTTAATTTTGTATTTTTAATTTAAAAAAATATTTTTTTATTTTATGTATTTATTTTTATAAATATATATATATATATTTTAAATCATACCTATTAAAATCTGTCAAACAAAATATATATTAAATATGTAGACGGATGCTATTGACCAAAACTATTGACCGAAAGTAAATAAATACGTGAAATGAGATCTTGAGCTTGACACGTGAATTGGATTTTGAGTTCTTTTACTTTTATTTTTTTTATTGAAATTTTTTTTATAATCTTAAAAATTAAAAGATGCAAAATATAAAAAACTTCTCGTACTCTCATTTTTTTAATTTTGTAACTTATTTTATAAAAAAATCACTTTAAAATTTTTATTAGAGTTTTTTTAGTAAGATTTTTTTAACTTTAATTAAAATAATTATACTTAAATTTGTTTATAAAAACTCTACTAAATTTTTTTAAAAAATTTTCTACTTATTTGTGAAAAGCTATTTTAAAATTCTTGTGGGAGTTTTTTTTGTCTTTAGTGAGCTTTTAGATTTATTTTATTACGAAGAAATAAAAAATTAAAAAATTTAGACCGATTAAAAAAACATAAAAAATTAGAAAAGAAAAAAAAATAAATTTATTAACTTTTAAAATTTTTTTAAGCTCGTTGATTGGGTACAAAGTTAATTATTTGTTGTTATTGTTTTTCCCCTTTTAATGCATTAAATGTATGAATTTTTTTTTATATATTACAATATAAGAATATTTTCATACATATATATGTTATGAGAAATTTTTTATATATTATAAGATGAGAATATTCTCATACACAGTATACTATGAAAAATTTCTTATATATCATTATATAAAAATATTTTTATATACACACATGTTACGATAAAATTTCGAAACATTCTTACACATACATATTATAAAAAACTTTTAATATTCATGTCCACATTTATACTGATAAGTACTATTTCTACCTCCTGAACTTGGTCGAACGTTATCACCAAGTACGGGGCCTAATATGAGAAATTTTTCAGATTCATATTTTAAAATGCCAAAAAAGTTTTTTATATATCACTATAAAAAAATATTTTCATAAATACACATATACACACTCACACACACACCAGTAAGAATGTTCTCCTTGTTTTTGATACTGAAAATGTTCTTAGTATTTTTTATTAGTGATAATGTTCTCAGTGTTTTTATCAGTGACAATATTTACTTTTATTTTATTTTTGCAGTTATTTGTACATTATGATCAGTGAGAATGTTCATAATATTTTTTTATCAGTGATAATGTCATCAGTGATTTTAACTAATGAAAATGTTTTTAATATTTTTTACCATTGAGAAAGTTCTCTTTGTTTTTAATTGATGAGAATGTTTATTTTTATATTATTTTTTTAATTATTCATATATTATGACTAATAAGAATATTTTTAGTACTTTCTCAATTGCATGAATAGAACTAGTTTAGTAATATGCGATATTTCGTTAAATAAGTAAACTTTTACTTAAATTAAAGACAATAGTTACATAAAAATATTTTAATGACACAACTATTACTATTATAATTTTTTTATTTGATTCCTATTTGCACTGCTTTGGTTATTATTATTATTATTATTATGATATTGAGGCAATAATAGAAGGGGAGAAGAGGAAATTCATGGTTAATTCAATGCATTTTTATTGTTATTAAGTTTTATTTTCATTTTAATGAAATAAAAATTATGGAGAGGGGGGGTGGGGTTTGGACACTAAATTATTGTTAATCAACTATTTTGATGATTTATTTTTGGAGATTTATCACTTTTGTATATTTTTATAATCAAAATTATTTATTATTTAATATTTATTATGTAGATCATTGGTGCGAAAAAATAAATTAATTAGATATCGATAGTTATGTAAATAAATCACATTAGTTAAAAAATAAATAAATGGTAAATATAATCATACAAAAATTAGTGTTAAACAAATATAATCAGTTCATATACTTCAAAATATCAAATTAACTTAATTTTTTTTGTGAGTTATAAAATTAAAAAATACAATAAAATAAACAATTTCAATTATAAAAATATGTTAAAAAATAAAATATTAAATAAAACACAATATAACGAGACTTTAAACTAACTTTAAAATATCAACAATCACCGTGTATTTGAGTACAAGCTAAGAGACTCGGTCTTTAATTCGATAAAAAATTTCGAAATGATTTGCGTTTTAAAAATGAAAAAAATATAAAATTATGCAACACAATATACCAACGACATTTATCACTTACAATGGCCCAAAAGACATGATCCAACAATAAGTTGGGAATATTAACAATTTTTCTTTTTAAATTCAAACAAATATACATTGTTATATCATATAAATTATCGTATATTTATCTATATTATTTTAGATCGTGAGAGCACGAATTTGGAGTCTTTCTCATAATGAAGCGGCGTGAATTTTTATATTCTCAAAATAATCAATGAATTTTAAAATAGAATAAAATAATTAGTAATTTTTTAATTAATTCAATTATCAATAAATTTTAAAAATATAACTTTTATAATTTTGTTAACTAATTCAATTATTAAAAAAAAGGTGTTAATGTGTTTTGCACATGGATAGTACGTGCACGGTAGCTAGTAATTATTATGTGCTTCACTCCATTTAAATTTTATGATTAGTCAGTTTAACAACTCACCATTTTATCCCTAAGTTACTAAGAAGGGGTGAGGATGTGAGATGCCATTTAGTGTGAAGTGGACTATACTTGTGAGTATGTTTTGATTTATATAATTTAATATGCATTAGTATTAGAGTTTTTATTTATTTTTTATTTTCTTTCAATTAGTTGTGTAAAAACAAAAAAGAAACCTTTTGTGCCACTCTTAATTTATATTCATTTTAATTTATAACTTTTTTATTATTTTAATTACATTTCTAATGTTTAATTTCTTAATTTTTTTCTTAAATTAGCAAAATTAAGTAAAAATGATCATATTTATAAAACAACTAAAAAGAATTTAAATAAATAATTATTTCAAATGGGATTTATCATTTGGAGGGTAAAAATAATATATTATGTGAGATTGAAAAAAGAATGATGTTAGATTGATCCCAAATATTGATACTTGATAGTTTGTGAAGAATAAATTTCTCTACATTTTTGTTTAAAAATTTCTTCTTTCTATATTTTCCTTTAATTTTATAGCTTTTTTTTGGTACAACGAGAATAATTTAATTTCATAATTAAGTCCAATATAAAAGACAACACAAAAGGTGTTTGGCATTATTTTTCGGATTAATTTTTAATTTTTTACTATTAATTTTAGTAATAAATTATTTTTTTTTTTTCATACTTATAACTTATGCTATAAGTTATAATAATTACTTTTATTTTAATTATAATTTCATAAACTTATGCTAGAAGTTATAATTTATAAAAAACACCCAAGTAGTACTACTCAGTGGTTGGATGCGGTGGTCATTAACATATTTGTTTTTATATGATATCTTAACGAAGAAACGAAAGGCATGAATGGTCCCATGGTCTAGTGGTCAGGACATTGGACTCTGAATCCAGTAACCCGAGTTCAAATCTCGGTGGGACCTTGCCAATTTCGAGGTAACTCTATCTGATGTTTTTTATTTTTCACTTATTGCACTTTATAATTATGATCCTCTTTATATTTATTTGGCAACACAAGTTTATTGTCCTTTTAATTAAATAGCATTTTTTTAGCTTTTTTGGCTTACAAACTAAAATATCATTATATATATATATATATATTTTTAAAAATATTATAATTTTTATTATACACGTTAATTTTTATAAAAATAAATTTTTATAATTTACTCGTCAAAATTTATCAAATCAGATCTATATTGAAGTTAAGTGAAAACGGAAAATAATTTTTTTCATAACAATTTTTATTTGGCTAAGAATCATTTAAAACCACTGTAAGCTGTGACTTAATGCCTTAATGCTTATTTGACTTAAAATCACTGAAAATCACTTACAACCACTTCAGGCTTATATAAGCTTTGAGCATTTAAAACACTTGAGAAGTATACCAAACGAGCTTATTATTTTATTAACTTAAATTTACTTAAAATAAAAATCCTAACTTTAACCTGAGTTTAATAATTTTAAATCTAATTACCAAACAAGCAGTATACATATATACATGGGAGTCATGCATACACATTGTTTATTGAACCCAGAGGCATCATAGAAGTCAAAGCACTTGGGCTCCTAATAATATCACCAAGGGCAAATAGACAAATTCAGAAACTGAAAATTTTTCTTGTGCTTCCCACAAACTCCGAAGGACAATTCCATTCAAAAAGAAGATAAAACTGAAGTGTTACAATTTACACTAGAAAACAAAGATCAGTTACAGATAAAAATTGTAGCTTGTCTCAACCATAAACAAGCCCTAAACCAAAAAAAAATTAAATAAAGAACAAGAACCACCAACTGTACCCCCATCCTGCCTCCACCTCCCTCTCTATCTCTTCCCCTAATTTTCTCTCTCAAAACACACTAACAATTTGACTTTTCTGTCCAGGGAAGCAATCAGGTTTTACAAATTCAATATCCATTTCCCTTTGGTGGATCTATGCATTTTTTGGACACCCAAAAGTCAATGACAAAAATGGCTTCCAACCCCTCCAAACCCCAATTTGCAGGGGAGTGTACAGGGGCACCACCAACAAAGCAAGGCACACAAATGGGGAGCCTGCCCTATTATTAACAAAGAATCAACAACAATTAATCTGCCTTCACATCCTCCATTGGTCTCTCTCCATCTTGCACATCAGATGGTTCGGGAAATATCTCCTTCGACTGTCGTCTAGTGGATGATGAAAGATCAGCCCCGCCATTTTGACCACTTCCCTGAGAAGCCGAAGTTCCCGACTGTTTGAAGCTACTTCCACCTTCAGTTTTGGGAGCGGGAGCTGCTGAAATGGCCGCCACATCTGATGAGCTATGACGCCAGCTACCAAACAGAGCCGCATTCCAAGACCCTCTAGAGGAAGTAGTTCTCAGCCGTGCAGAGCTGGTGTTTTCTTCTCTTACTACCTTCAAAGGATTTTCCAAAGCCTTTAGGATATATCTCATAAGTGGCCGCCTCGAAGGTTTCGGGTTGAGGCAAGATTTGGCAACAATAGCCATAGCCCATACTTCTTCTAATAAATCCTCATCAATAATTAGAGATGGGTCCACGATAGTTGTCACTAGTTCCTTGTCATATATACTTATATAAGGCAATGTCGCTTCCAACCAATCCTTCACGTTGGCCTCACCTAAGGCACTTACTCCCAACTTACCCGTTACCAGCTCCAGCAATACCCTCCCAAAGCAGTAAACATCATAGGGACATGTAGCTGTTGGTGAACCTGACCATTTCAAAGAAACCAGTGAGAAGCAACATTACGGAACAACTAAACTCTGCTTGGTGTTAATCAAATTTGCAAGTAGGCTGAGGTAAGTAAGAGCCCTGAAATGGCCTGAAATTAATTAAGCAACTGCACTTTGTTTAAATGATCACTAATAGATACACGAGGCTTGCATTAACAAATACATTAGTGTCCTACAAGCAACTCGATGCCATTCCTTCCTGCACCTAATTTCAAAACTTTGAACTTAATAAATCCAGTCTCTCAAAAGAAAATACCATAGCTAAGTTTTGGCTTGCTAGTTAGATTACGAAGAGAGGCAGTAGTGGTCAGTTTCATAAATAGGAAAGGGGAAGCCCAGGACACGAGATCTGGAAATGGTCAGATTTACATATCCTTATCCACCGCATGCGTACAGACCGTTTCCATGTTTTGAACCCATGACGGCCAGGTCATAATAGATCAACCACACTGCTGTGACAATGCCCGCCTTAACAGCTTAAGGGTAGTAAACAAGCAAAGGCCAACTGCCAATTTTATAATTATAGTTTAAAAAAATGGAGATGTTTTTAAGTCCTTAACAGCATCCAGATAACCTAGGCCACTAGTGGCAAGGAAGGATTTTCGATGATATAGAACTTTGGGCTACATGTTATTCAGGTTTAGTGTTCCAGTGAAAATAATTGCCAAGTGCCATAGGAAGAATGACAAGCCCATCTATGGTCAATAAGTGTACCACACCAACTAGCACTTCACTACTATTCAAACAGATAATCGTATAGGCAACCAAGAAACAAAAATCAATGGGTGGATTTAAAGAGACAAAATTGGACGTACCAGAAGTTCCTTGTTCAGATGTCCTGCACAAACCAAGAGAAGATTATTGTTACAACTCAAAATTATTCTTTGGTGAAAGGTGGCTAGATTTTGAACTAGTAAATATGCAATACAGCTGAAGTCTTCACAAAGGCAACAGGCATCCACAAGGTGATGTATCACACACCGAATATTTTTAACAATTTAAAAATAGTTTAGAATGAACTATTCAATTTAAACTTGCCAAGCAGTACAGCTCCTAATGCTAATTTGGAAAAGATCAAAACTATGTCTGACCAATAACATGTAAACAAAAAAGGTAGTGAAACTATAATAATACATGTAAATCTCTAAGATGATGCCTGTGTGGAGGTGTGGAAGTGTATTTTTGGTTCTTTGTTATTTATTTGTTAGCTAAAGGTTAGTATAGTCCTTAAGACTAATTAAGGTTTTAGGATTTTTTCTATTTATATTATGTAACTCCTACTTATATTTAAGCCTTTTTTGATTAATAGATTTTTTGCTTTGCTCTCTTTTCTAGCATCGTATCAAAGCCATCATAGTCGAATCCCTAGCCGCTGCCGGAAAAGCTCAGTCGCAGAACCCCAGCATCCTCTATTGCACATCATTCCATCGCCAACAATGGCCGATTGGTCTTCGACCTTCATAGACTAGTCCTCGACACCCTAGGCACCTCTGTCATTGCAGACCTTCGCAAACAAACGCAGATCCATTGCCGACCCTCGCCGACCCATTGCTGACCATGGCCAATTGGTCTTCGACCTTTGCAGATCAATCCTTGAAACCCTAGACATCTCTATAATTGCCGACCCTGGCCGACAACCACAGGTCCATTGCTGATCCATCGCTGAACGCTGCTGACCAGCTCTTCTTTGCAGCTGACCACTTACGTATCCTCAGCAACTAGATCTGAGACCCACGACTCCCAGTTCGACTCTGTCGTGCTTCAACGACCTTCGCCAGGCTTCAACAATATCATCAAAGCTTTGTCGTGCTTGATTCTTTGGATTTCCATCTGGTTTTGGACTTCGGGTCTCCTGTTCCCATTGCATTGTGCTTCGATTTTCTTTTCTTTGCTCTGTGCTTCAGTCTCCTATTCCCGTTGGCTTTTTGGTTTTGAACACCGTCGACTTTCTTTGACATGCAACGCAATCCTAGTTGTTCTTTGCTTGTGAATCTGGTGCTTGGGATTTGATATAATGCAACCTAATCTGACATCTAATAGCTCTCTAATTGTCTTGGCAAGATTTTGGTACTAGATTTGGCATGTGATTTTGAGAAGAGATTTTAACATGAGATTTTGGCACAAGTAGATTTTGTTTTGGAATACGTTTTTTTGACCCTTGAGTTTTTGATTTGGACCTGCAAGATTTCTTTAGTGCAATTTCTGTTTGAGCAGTTTTAGATTATGCAGAGCTCATCTGAGCTCCAACCTCATACGTCCCTATGACCACTTTCCCTTCAAGTTTGCATGGTACTTATTTCACAAGTATTTCACCCACTGCTTGGATATTTGATTCTGTCTTTTGTTATCATATGAAGCCTGATTTACCGAATCTCACCAATTGTATTTTCCCCTCTTCCCCATCAGTATCTCGACTGCAAATGGCGCTTTTATGCAAGTAACTTCTATTGGCTCGGTTCTTCCTTCCTCATCTTCTTCATTATCTATTTCCAATGTATTTTATGTGCTACAATTGTCTATCAATTTACGCACAATTAGTCACCTTTATGATTATGATTTTGATGTCTTATTTTGTCCTCTGGTTGTATTGTTCAGGATCGAACGCCTCAGAAACAGGTTGGTATTAGGCGTCGAACTAGTGACTTATGTGTCGAAAAATTTGCACATTCCTCTATACTCTTCCTCTGCAGCTCTATCTTCTTTTTATTTAGATCAGCACTAGTTCCTTTTTCATCTTTGGCATGCTAGGTTATGTCATCTTTCTAGTAAATGCTTAAAACAGTTAGTTCAATCTAGTTGCTTGGGAAAAAGTGTCTGCTGTGATATTTTTAAATGTAGTGATTGTAAACTTACAAGAATGCCACATTTACCTTTAGTAAAATCACTTCTCTTTCTATATCTCCTTTTTCTCTTATTCATACTGATGTATGGGGTCCTTCCCCCGTTGCAACTAAAGGAGGATCAGTGTACTATATTTTTTTTATTGATGACTATAGCCGTTTTTGTTGGGTATAGCTCATGTCTCACAAAATTTGCTTTTTTCTGTACTCATCATACATTTCATTCTACGGTTCACACTCAGTTTTTCATCACTATAAAGACCCTTTGTTCTGATTTGGCTGGAGAGTATTTCCTAACCAAATTAACTGACTTCTTAACTGCATCTGGTACTATTTATTAATCTTCATGTTCTGATACTTCAGCACAACATGGTAGAGCTAAACGAAAATATCGCACATTCTTGACGCAGTTTGCTCCCTTTTTCTCTCTTCCTATATCCATGCTAATTTATGTGGAGAAACAGTTTGCACTACAGTGTATCTTCTTAAGCGCATGCCCACCCCTTTTCTTTCTGAAATCTTTCTTTATAAAAAGTTATTTGGTCATTACTTCTAATTACTCGTTATTACGTTTCTTTGATTGTGCTTGTTTTATCCTTCTTCTAAAATGAGAGCACACTAAACTTAGTGCCCTCTCTGCTCTTTGTCTTCTTGGGCTATGTTATTCAACAAAAGCGGTCATGGCGTTATGATATTTGCATCTAAACAACTTTATGTCTCCCATTATGTTGTATTTCTTGAGCGACTCTTATACTTTAGTCTCCCTTCCAAATATGCCTCACTTCCCAAAGAGAATTTAATTCATATTGATCATTTTTTCAAATGATGTCATTTCTGAAGAGCTTACTCATATTCTATATATTTTTAAACTTCCTTTTACGTCTCCTCCTTCGGCTATTTCATCTTCCCTGTTAGTTTATTTTAGTAGACAGCCTTCTCAGTGTGTATCCACCAACTTTAACCAACTTCTTCTGTCCCTATGGAACTTGATCCACCTAAACAGCGCTATCCTTTGGGTGCTCGTACTCTGCCTGTAAGACTTGATTTTTGTAACACCTGTTTTTCATACTCTTATCGTGTGATTTTTATCTATTATTCATATTTATTTTGAGCCACAATCTTATAAAGAAGAATGCATTGATCTAAACTAGATCAATGAATACAAGAAGAATTAACCACTCTTCAAAAGACTTGTACTTAAGATTTAGTTCATTATCTGCTGGTAAAAACCTCATTGGATGTAAATGGGTTTACAAAGTTAACATTAATTCTGATGGTTCTTTGAAGCGCTATAAGGCTAGATTAGTTGCAAAGAATTTTTCTTAGGAGTATGGCATTGATTATGTTAAAACATTTGCACTTGTGGCTAAGATGACTATAGTTCGTCCTCTAATTTCTATTGCTGCAATTCGTCAATGGCCTCTCTTTGAACTGGATGTCAAAAATGCTTTCCTCAATGGGTATCTTGATGAGGAAGTTTATGCATTCTCCTTTAGGCCTTCCACATCCTACTGGTTTTTTTTTCTTCTTTGTTGTGCTATTTATGGTTTAAAATAGTCCCCCTCGTGCCTGTTATGACCATTTTTAGTCCATTGTTCCCCAAATTAGTTTCACTTCTAGTCCTCATGATTCTACTTTCTTTTTTTTACCACATTTTTGCTAGGATAGTTATTTGTTATTATGGCCCCGTTTGGGTAACTTGCTTATTTGTTTATTGGCAAATAAGCAAAAACATGAATAAGCTACTTTGTTTGGCTCAATTAGCTTTTAAATGGCTTAAAAGTCATATGCATTCGTTTGGGAGGACACTTGCTTATTTGGCTTATTTTTTGCTTATTGGCTTAAATCTTGTTTATTTGGCAAACCAAACGAAATTGCTTATTTGATTGCTTATAAACCAAATACGCCAATAAGCAAGTTACCCAAACGGGGCCTACATGTGGATGATATAATCATCACTGGTTCTGATTTTGCTGTTATCTCTGAATTAAAATAGCATTTGTTTTGTGCTTTTGAGATGAAAGATTTGAATCATTGGTGCTACTTTCTTGGTTTAGAGGTTGTTTCTTCCTCTAAAGGCTATCTCTTATCTCAATCAAAATATCCAAACAATGTGATTCACCATGCTCAGCTCACTGGTGATAAGGTTGTGAATACTCCCATTGAGTTGCATGCCAAGTTATCTTCTTCTGATGGCGTTCTTCTAGAGGATCTCACTATCTAACGAGAGCTAGTTGGGTGCTTAATCTATCTTACTGTGACTCGTCCTGATATTGTATATGTAGTTCAAGTGGTAAGTCAATTTGTCTCTGCTCCTCGCTCCACTCATTGGGCAACTTTGCTTCGCATTTTGCATTATATGCATAATACTATCTTTCATGGCTTATTTTTGTCTTCTTCTTTCTATTTGATTCTTCGGGCTTATGTTGATGTTGATTGGCTAGTGATGTATCTGATCGCAAGTCTACTACTGATTTTTGTGTTTTTTTTGGTAACTCCCTCATTTCCTAAATGAGCAAGAAATAGTCTGTCATTACTTGTTTTACTACTAAAGCTAAATATCATGTTATGGCTCATGCTATTGCTGAGATTGTTTAGCTCCGATAGCTCATCTTTGATTTAGGTGTTTCTCTATCTTATCCTACTCTCTACTGTGAGTTTGTGATAACAAGAACGTCATCCAAATTGATCATAAATTTGTCTTCAATGAGCGTACAAAGTATATAGAGATTAATTGTCACTTTGTTCATCAGTATCTTCAACTTGGTAATATTGATCTCCCTTTCGTCTTCTCGGTCGTTGCAGCTTGCCTATTTCTTCACCAAGACTTGCACTTCGGCTCGTTTTTAGTTCTTACTTGACAAGCTCTCACTACTTACCGGCCTCGCATCATGAGTTTGAGGGGGGGGGGGGGGG
>JAOTRH010000020.1:770961-797271 GCA_034768845.1 Heliamphora exappendiculata | reverse complement strand
GGGGGTGAAAGTGTATTTTTTCTTCTTTATTAAATATTTGTTAGCTAAAAAGTAGTTTAGTCATTAAGATTAATCAAGGTTTTAGATTTTGTTTTATATACATTCTATAACTCATATTTATGTTTAAGCTTCTTCTGATTAATAGATTTTTTGCTTTGCTCTCTTTTCTAACAGCCGGGAGCTAATATTTGAATCCACAAAAACAAATTTGTTTAAATTAGTAAATGAATAAGTTTTGTTCTCCATTATATCATATCTTCCATAATGTTAATAATGGGTGACTCTAAATCTAGTATTGCTTCCAATAACTAGCATTCTTTTCTTTTTACCGGATGTTTAACTCATTGCAGGAAAGCACGTTTTAGAATAGCAGTCCCCGTCCCCCACCCCTGGAAAAAACGTAAATAAATAAAAGCGAGACACATTGCACAAACACATCCTCATTCTACATAACATATTACAACACACATTTGACATTATCCCCCCCTTCTCATTTCCTTCAAACTCAGCCCTTCAGCTCATCCCCCTATATTCACAGGCTCACAGTTACAGCCACCTGTTCTGTGAGTGCTCTAGGAATTAGTTCATAATTCATCTTACATTTTCTAAGAATCTTACATTTGAGTACTCTAGTGAACTATGCGCGAGACTGTACACTCGTGAGGGATGAATCTTCTTTTCATCTACATCCTAGAACTACACCATGCTCAGATTCCTTTAGGCATATCAATAATACTAAGTTCTCTTGCTTTTTTCAAAAAAGTTTGATACCAATCTATTGGCATATTAAGAAATCTTCCGACTGTTAAATTTTGTAATGCAATGGAGCACATTCATTCTACAAGCTGATTCTAAAGTACATTACTAATCATTAGTACAAGAACATGTGTGTTTTTTGTATATCCATCATCTGTATCAGATATAATAAAAGCCAAGGCATGATGACCACATTTATGAACGAACAATTTAATCGTACCAGGGCCAAGAGAAAATCAAAGCAAGACAATCTCAAGAGGAGTAATGGTAATCTGCCTCTTTTTGTTTTTATTTTCTACTCCATCTCTTTATACAAAATACTTTAGGAGGTTCATTTTCTTTTGACTTTTACTTTTTCCTGTTCCAGTTAAGACTACTATTGCCAATTATTTCTGCAAAGGTTGCAAGGGATCTTCTGTGGATGTGATAATCTTTTTCTCATTGATTAATAAGAAAAATGCATTTTCCTGAAGCAGCATATCTCTCTCCTCTGCACTTCTTAAAGTTTTCAGGTCACAGCCTAAGCCCAGTCATGAAGTTGCTAATTATTGAATATAAAATTGACCTTGGAATCTAAGTGCCTTGAGTACCCTCACAAATGTAAGACTTGAAAACTAAACATTTTAAACTTGGTATACCGATAATAATACTAATGATCACAATTCAATGGTACATCGCCTCGGACGTGGATCCTCTCCAGTCCTTCATGTGTTGGACATTATCCAGTCTAATTATTCATGTTGGCATTTCAGTGGACCATACAGTCGGTCACAAAATTGCCACATCATTAAAAAATTGGAATTATGGAGGACAATGTTGTTTAAGCACTCAAGTTGCCACATCAATGAGGTCAGAACGGATTCTCATCAGAGAAATCAGCATATTATCCGGCAAACCTCTCTGTTGGAGGCCACGAGGTGTCCAAGGAAATTGAAGAGATAGTGCACGATGCTTCAAAGCAGTTAACTACGCAATCATGCCACAGGCTGTGCCGGGGATCTATATCGATGTAAGAAAGCCAGAGCACAGGGATGCTTTCTGGTTGGGCATCGGGTGAGTAGAGTCGGCGAAGCACACGACTGATGGACCATTGCTCACAGCAGTTCAACATAGGAGATGTCGCATTTTGGCGTGGAGGAGGTGAAATTGTGTCCACCACCAATGGGTTGTGATGTAAAAGTGACACGTTATGATGCTTATAGTATTGTCTATTGAGAGTCAACTGCGATATTGGTGGTTCCTCCTACAAAGGTTCCAATCATTGGCTTCTATAGCATGGTGATCATGAACACTGTTTGCTCGAGTACTTAAATGACTGTCCCCATTCTTACAATAACGTGCCAATTTTGTGCCCGTAGACATGTGCTCAAGTGAAGTGCTAGCAAATTGAAGGACTTGAAGATGTCCAGTCCTTCAATACTGGAGAGAAACCAGATACCATCACCTATTCACCTGAATTTCTGTACTAATAACAAGGTGTTTGGGAATACTACTGCTACTAGCTTTTAACTTACTGCTACTAATTTTAATTATAAGTTATAAATTTTTCTAAACACTCACAACTTCTACTATAACTTATAACTATTTTTTCTTCTATTTCAGCTACAAATTACATTCTTTACTAAATACCCACAATTTCTGTTACAAGTTACAATTTATAATATAATAACAGTAGCTTTGCCACACACCAAGAAAGTTGGTTACATAAAAAATGAATTCTGACAAGCAATTTTCAAACAAAGTTTATGAGTGATATTTGGACAAATGCCGAAACACCTTCAAAATGGAATTGGAATCTAGAAACACAAGGAAAGTGCAAACACAATAGGATGGTCTCATAAAAGATTTGAGACTCAAGAAAATGGACAATAACCACAAAGCACGTAATTTAAGAGTCAGTATGCCATATGGTATTGATATGCTTAAATTTGGGAGCACATAAAGGATTGAAAGGGTAGTCATAGTTCAAAAATCCACACAAATATAATCATAGAATACTTACGGTGGCAACCGCAGCAGCCTTGTAAACATGCTTTGATGAGGATCCCCTTCTTGAGCACAAACCTCGCTCAGGCTCCCTAGCCGTACTTCAAATTTATCATCAAGCAGTATGCTGCTGGCTTGAACATCTCTTCAACAACGAAAAGAATGCATGTCATCACTTGCACCACAAGGCATAAGTTCTTCAAATCAAGGTAATCAAGAATTTGTGAAATGCAGAGGCAAATAGACTGAGAGTCTAAAAGTCAAATAGAAGAGAGATAATGGCTAACCAAACTTTATGATAATGTACTTAAACACTTCCCTCTCTCTTTGTCTCTCAAACAAACCAAACCAGGACGTCATGGTTAAATTGAAGGTTGAAGCAAGAGAATGAATACTTTAATGTGACTTGGAACACGGAGTCACGGACAAGAACATTAACATGAATGTGAACGGGTAAAAAAATGTTCTAGAATGATGTAGATCACGTTCTTAGGGTGCAGCAAGGTAATTCAGAATATGAGAGCGATTTTATATCAAAATTTGATATTAGATGAAACATAATCTACCGAAATGTATTTCTAGTTTTGCATTTGTAATATAATAAGCTTATCCTGTATGACTTGAGAAGTTGATGCATTATTGCCTTTTCTAGATCCTCTCCTAATAACATAACTTTTCTACATTTTGGTTCATTAAATTTGATGCTTCCTTTTTAAGGACAAGAACCAAAAAAATAGGAAAAGAATTGTTTATATCACAAAGAATCGCTGAATTTAATGATTAGGAATATAAGTGTACCATGCTTTAGAATGTGCATTCATCTTTAAATTTGAAGATAAGGTATTTATCTTGAAGAGCTTTTTCATTCTATCTCCTTCAAGTAATGCTACACTTACATCTAGGAAGCAGGTAAGCTAGCACATAGGGCTAGCTGTCGAGCTGTCGGATGTAGAATTTTTCTTCGGTCAATAGGCGGGATCTGTTTCGGTTGAAATTGCAGATGCAGTGTCAGCACAAGCACGGACATACCACAAATAGGTGTCGTAGCCTTGTCGAACCCATACATGGCTCAAACACACCGGGACACAACTCGGACACAACATGACACGTGTCACACACACCATGTGCTGTCTCTTTTTTTTATGTAGGACACGGTATCGAACACACCGCACGTTTAGGGCTCTAGTGAAATTCTAGAAAGAGTTTTTAGAGGTCTAATAATAACTATTTGCTGTATCACCGTCACAGAAATTGAAAAAATGGAACAAAATCCCTAATATACAGATTATTGTTCAAGCTCTAAAATGGGGTAAATATATAAATAAAAAATAATTTTTTTTTCAAATATATTGATTGAAATTGAAAAAAGAAAATAAAAATCCTAATATACCAATCCTAGTTCAAGCTCTAAACATGGGATAAATACATAAATAAAAAATATTTTTTTTTGCTGTATCACCGTCATGTCTATGTCCTTTTTTGGTGTGGAAATCGCCACGTCTATGTCTTTGTCTTGCACATAACCATGCTTTATAGCTTGCCATCTCTGTATTCCACATTTTGTTTACGATATAACGTGTTACACACGCAATCATTAAAATTAATGGGACACAAGGGACCCATTGCATTAATAGTTACTGATTTTCCATATAAGGAAATATGGTAAGTATAGCATTATTGTTTTCCCTTTTATGTCACCTATAGTTTTTATGTCAATGTCAAATAAATTGAGGTAATAAAATCTAACACTATACACCACAAAACACAAGTTTCTAACTGTCTCAATGTCCTTTTCCTAAACACTGCTTAACTATCTTCTAATGATCTCCTTAAACACATATTTGACATTTATAAGTCATTTGTGACCAACCCATTATTATCACAATGGGAAGGACAAGCAAGAGACAACAAGGGCAACACAAAACACAATAACCAGCAATGCAATCAAATAGAAATCTCACCAACTAGGCGGCGTGGAAGGGGGATATTTAGCTATGTGCTTGATGTTAGTTCATTGTATTAATTCTTCTTAGGGAAGGGGGAAACTTGCTGAGGAACTTTGAGAAAATTGGTCTTAAACACTAGAAAAGTAGTAGAGGAAACTAGGTGTAAACTTAGGGCTAAACAAAATAGATTTTGGTTAGATGTATGTACTAGAAACAAAAATATATACATAAAATTGCTTTAGATTCTCACACACATACACATGCACAAAATTCTGTAAAGATAATTAAGATAATTAAAGATGAGAGTTACAGGAAGCATTTTTTTCCTTGCTTTTTCATACCATCAACATTTTGAGAAACTAATATATAATTTCCCACTGGCATTTGAAACAGTTCTAACGTTTTCCCCATATTCTACAGCACGTTATTTGGGATAAGATTTGTCCACCTTAGTTTCATCACAATCTATGTTACATGAACACTTCATAATGAGTAAAGCAATCAGTGGGCATGACAAGACTTGATTATATTAATACAATCCATCAAATATTTGATACAAAAAAAAAGAAAACTGATAAAATAAAGTAGACAATGAACACATTTACTTCTTAAAATTTCTTCAGTTTCCCTCTAAAAGTGCATATAACATGATACTTCAGGATAATAAATGGAGAAACATGTTTATTTCTTAAGTTTCTTCAGTTGCCTCCCAAAAGTGTGTATGTTATCATGTGATACTACTTTTTTTTTTTTTGATAAATAAGATGTTTATATAAGAAGGCACAAAGGGAATGCCGACTGTATACAGAGAAGGAGAAGAAAAAAAACTCCCACAGAGGAAACTACAAAATCCTCTGACAAGGTCACCCTACAAATAACGTATTTATAAAATCAACAGAGTCCTCAATGCAGAGAAATATACAAATTGCTCAGAAGGGCTCCCTTCAATTTAAACAATGGAATCTCAATTCCCCCAAAACAGTTTTCTATTATGGTTCCACCATAACAACTACATTAAGCAAAGAGGCACCAACCGCCAAAGCTTCCACCTGCTTCTAGGGACTTTCCCACCCTTCCAACCCACCAAACCCTTCCCACCTCCTTTTCAAAAACCTAGGCTATATCAAAGAGTTTCAAGACAAACCCCCACAATTCCCTTGCAAAATCATGTGATACTTTAGAAAGGGTATATGTATCCATCTCTAACGCACTTGCACTGTTAAACTTCACATATACTAAGATGGATGAAGAAAAATTGGTAATGCTGATACTTCAGCCAGGCCTTGATCTCTTAAGACTTGGGGTTAGACATTTGGGACACATAGGAACTCTATAGTGTTTGACATGCAGACTGAATCCAAGTAACATAGCTTGCAATTATGGTAAGGATAGGCCCACAAGCCCAAGTTCAAACCATGTTGATTGGAAACCAAATTTGTCTAAACCCAGAACTTATTGATTGACTAAGAGTTTGATTGATAAACGTATGTTGGAAAAAAATGATTTAAAATTATTTTTTTAATATGAATGAGAATTAATTGAAGATGGTAATTTAGTTACCATCATAGGGTTATGTTATTTGGTGACACCTATTCGGTTTGAATAGGTATGCCCTTTTCTTGGTGACTATTCAGAAGAGTCACGATTTCCTCTATATATTTTGAGATTCTGTTTTATTTTTGGGACATAGTTTATGCGGAGTACATTACATACAATGTGTCGAAGTCCGTGTAAAAGAAGTATAAAACATAGTTTAGTTCGATAAGCCCACCGATTGCAGTGCTTCTTCTGTGGAATTTAGATCATTGTATCATGGGAGATAGACGTCTGTGAAACTGTAAGTACTGTAGCGGGGATGAATCTGTCTTAAGGATATAGCGTAAATCGCTAGTCTTGATCTACTTGTATCATCATATTCATACGGTCTGTAAGTTTAATTTTATGATTTTATTTTATTTACTGCTAATGCACAAAAAGTATACTAATTTTTTCAACAATTTTAAGACAGATTCTACGTATTTTTGTGCATTTACTGTTTTGATGATCTATGCCTAACATCTGTTGCAAATTCTGCACAAGCTTATGATTTGCAAAATGTTCATATTATGGGCTCCTTTTATTTTTTAATTCGTCAATGATCCCTTGCCATCCTAAACACTCAGTCTTCTTGTTTATGGATGTCTTGGTGCATATTGAGATGGCAAAAAGTAACATATAAAATGAGTTTGTGAATCTGTGCGTGTTATGCATTTAGTACATATTATTTTCTTTCATTTCAAATATAATATTGAATAATTTTGTAGTGAAAGAAAATTGAAAGGTTGTTTTGTAGATTCAAAACTTTGAGAGTTTTCTTCTTTCTCTACACTGCTTTTTGGGATATGAAATTTGTATCAATGAAAATTTTATCTCAATACCATTGTAACGGTACATTGTTTGCACTTTATATCTATATCTATATCTATATATATATGATGAAGTTGATGATTCTCAGTGATGCGGTTATGACCGCAAGTAAATCAATTGCTGCCGAGATACTAATCGACTACGTCGGGATTTTCTATGTGAATCCCGGGTAAAATCTCGAAGAGTGCCATAGTGATGTGGCTTGGATTTTCGGCTTCCGGTGATTGTGTACGAACTGCAATAAGCCAATGCCATTTTATATGGAGAATTGCAGTTACTATAATTTGAGATTATAGTTACTGTGATTTGAGAAAAGATGATGAACATGGATGCATAGTTTTAAAAAGCGACCGTTACCGTTACGTAACGGTGGCCTCCGTTACCCGTTAAGGCCGATTTTTCGGTGTGAAAGAAATTCACAAGTGTAACGGCTGCTACACCACCGTTACGGTCGAAATGGACCGAAATGACATCGCTACGGCCGTTACGAAACCGCTATGGTCATTACGGCTTGTGTAACAGGATTTTAAATCGTGAATTTTCTGATTTTGTTTTTTCATCAACAGATCTCACGTTTTCTATTATTTTTAACCTAAAATTATTCATGATAGTCCGACAAGTCAAATACTACTTGGGCATTGTAGAATTTGCCTCAAATCTCTTCAATTTCACAACAATCGGCTAATTTTGCTCTTCATTGTTAACTTTCGACTCTTTAACATGTTCATTTTTCTTCCAGTTTTAATGAGTTTTTTAAGATTAAATATTTACTGAAAGCTAAATACCTGTTTGATTCAAGATCCATATTTTTTGAAGATCCACTATCTATGAATTTAAATTTTTATGATGCTGTAGATAGAAAATATGATGTTCAAGTAATTTGTTTTTAAAAAGAACGTTCAAGATCCATACTTGTTTATAATCCCCTCCAAAAAAATTAGATCTATACAAATTAAAGTTCAAACAATAATATATATTTTGAAATAGTAAATTCAAAGTTAAAATTTAATTAACAAATCAAATATTGTGCTTTAATATATAAAATACTTTATAGTTATTAAAAATTTAATGACATTTTAGTTGTGCATTATGAATTTATAATACATAAATTCATTAATTACTAAAAAAATAATTAAACTGATAATTTTAACAAGATTATATAGCAAAAAAATTAAGACATATTGAATCATGTCTAAAAAATAAAAAAAATTCATCAAAAATTATTTTAAATTTCAATAAATATATTTATTGAATAAAAAAATATAAATAAGTTATTTTTTATTGAGTTGTGCAAAAAATAAAAAAATTCACGATTCCGAAAACCGCTACCGTTACGCTCGAAACCGCACCACCGTTACCGTTACCGTTACGCCGACCGCTATCGCTATTTGAAACTATGCATGGATGATGTGTTTGTTCATTGATTGTTTGTTCAAAGGACCGTGTTTGGTTGTGGAAACATACATGGTTAGATTACATTATCGAAAAGGTAATTTTTTTTTTCAGAACAAAGGAGACACGAATATTGACGCCTTCGTGTACTTGTTCATGGTTCGGGTCCTTCTGGATACTGTTTTGTGTTATACAAATGTTCAAATTGCCTTTTTGGCACATCAGTGCTCGTAACAAATTTGTTTTGAGCCTTGTTTGTTCTAATACTTACATAATTGGAATCCTTGTTTCCATACCTTTCTAATGATATATTATTTTTGTTGTTGGATATAAATTGAAAAAGATATGACAGATTAAGTCTTTTTGTTCCAAATAGATTTATTTCTTGAATCCAAACATTCCTACGGTGGCTTTTCCCAAATGGTGATGATGCATAAGGGGACAGTGCGTCGTTTGTTCGCTGCGTTTCCTTTTAAGGTTGCCTTTCATTTTAAGGTTGCGTTTGGTTGTGAAAAATACTTTTATGGCTTTATTTGTCTCTTGAATGCTCTAATGAACCCTGATTCGAGTATGGTTGATTTTGATGGATTGGAAATTTAGTTTTCTATTTTCGGTCAAGTGTTTGAAATTTTTTGAAATATGAAAATTTTAATTGTAATTTTCTATGCCTTTGTTTATTGCTAGAAAATTAAATAAATGTTATAAATTTGTGAATTTATCACAAATTTTGTTGGATGATCTAAAATTAGTTGGCAATAATGTGAACATATTTTGTTATTTGTATGTGTGTCCTTTATATGCGAATAATAATTGTGATAATTATTGTTTATTTGCATTTTAAAGGAATTTTATTTGGATTATATGTTCATTTTTCAAATCAATATTATGGAGATTGATTTGATTTAACTCTATATAAATATAAGAGCATGTCTAATGGGACTCATATATTTTGAGACTTGAGCTATGAATATTTATTTTAGTCATGTTTGAAGGATGGTGGGCTTAATTTGTTCGTTAATACTTATATCTATTTTTGGTTTAAGTAAGGATTCTAAAAATAATTTTAAGATGGACTGTATTTGGGTTTGACCAAAATACCAGTGAATACCCTATATTTTAATTCTTAAATCTTTGTGTAGATTTAATAGCAAGTTTAAGTTTAATTTTCGTGTTTAATTGTTCTTAAATAACTATGCCCCACAAACTAATTATTAAAATTAGTATATGAATTTAATTAATGCTGTAGTGGGTATCCATTTATTTGGAAGGATACGTGATCGTCATTGCACCAAGTATAAAACCATGGTTTAATAGTACTATTTTTGACCCTTATAAAATTAGAGAAGTTTATCATTTGATAAACGAATTGTGGGGGTTTTTCGCTTAAAGTTGAAGAGATAAATTTTGTGAATCTCTTACAGCGAAAGAGACGGAGTGACATATTGTGTTGTCACTAGATTATAAGTTTATCATTATTATGTGTTTATAGTTATGACAATGATAAATATTTGTGAATCATGTCTTAAACTTTGGTGATAACGGTGATAAAATTTGAATTTTCACAGAACTTGTGGGGGGAAGCTTTGCTTTCTGCGAATTATATTCTCAATAAGTTACCTCACAAGAAAATAAATAAAACGCGTGGTTTTTTGAAGATGTTTTTCTGTGTAATTCTACACAAAAATCAAGTCCTCTTAAAATGACTTATGACACAGTAACGGGCAGTAGTCAAGATCAAGAAGAAAATGAAGATGAACCCAGACGCAGTAAAAGGGTCAGAACTTCAAAATCTTTTAGTTCGAATTTTCTAACTTATTTATAAGAAAATGAGCCCCAAAACTTTCAGGAAACTATGTACACGCCTGAAGTACCTTATTGGAAGAAGCTGTCAATAGTAAAATTGAATCTATTATACAAAATCATACTTGGGAGCTGGTGGAACTTTCACCGGATAAATAAACCTCTGGGAAGTAAAAGGATATTCAAGAGGAAAATGAAAACAAATGGTTCAATAGACTGATACAAAGCAATACTTGTTATCAAATGATACAAGCAAAAGGAAGGAATGGACTATTTTAATACATATTCTCCGATTACAAGAATAACATCAATAAAGATGTTAATTGCTATAACAACCTTGTACAATCTTGAGATACATCAGATGGATGTTAAAATTGCCTTTCTAAATTGAGAATTGAATGAGAAAATATATATAGAACAATTGAAAGGTTTTGTGGTTCTAGGAAAAGAAAGGCAAGTGTGTAAACTTGTTATATCTTTGTACGGTCTCAAGTAAGCTCCAAAATAATGGCATGAGAAATTTGACAATGTAATGATGTCAAATGAATTTAAAATAAATAAATGTGACAAATGTATCTATTTCAAAGACACAGAAAATGAATATGCCATTGTGTGTCTCTATGTTGATGAAATACTTATTATTAATAGTAATCAAGATATGATTAAAACTACTAAGAGAATATTAAACAGTAAGTTTGACATGAAAGATCTTGGTGTTGTAGATGTTATACTAGGAATTAAAATTTTTACAACATCTGAAGGATATGTGTTGTCTCAATCTCATTATATTGAGAAATTTTTTAAAAAAATTCAAGAAATATGATAATCGTCCAGTGAGAACACCTATAAACTTAAATCTCCATTTATCGAAAAATACTGGAGATAGCATATCTCAACTAGAGCGTTCCCGGATTATTGGCAGCTTAACGTATGTGACTAATTGTACTCGTCCGGACATTGCGTGTACTATCAATAAATTGAACAGATACACGAGTAACCCAGGGATGGATAATTGGACGGCAATTGTTGGGGTACTACGATATTTGAGATATGTTCTTAACTATGGACTGATTATACGAGATATCCAAGCGTAGTAGAATGGTTTTACAACGCGAATTGGATATCTGATACCAAAAACTCAAAATTCCTGAGTGGATATGTCTTTACTTTGACTGATGCAGCAGTGCTTTGAAAATCTTCCAAGCAAACGTGTATCGCCAGGTCCACAATGGAAGCTGAATTTATTGCTTTAGATAAAGCAGAAAAAAAGCAGAGTGGTTTTACCAATTCCTATAGAACATTTCAATGTGGACAAAACTTCTGCCTGCAATTTGTATTTATTGCGAAAATCAATCGGCAATTGGAAGGGAACAGAGTAATATGTATAATGGTAAGTCTCGATATATTCATCAAAGATACAATACCATAAAACTACTCTCCAATGGAGTTATCACAATAGACTATATAAAGTCAAAAGATAACATCGCGGATCTACTAACCTAAAGGTTGTATGGAGAGTTAGTTGAAGAATCATCGAGGGGAATGGGATTAAAGCCTATGAATTAAGAGTTGCCTCAATGACAACTCAACCTAACTGACTGGAGATCCTAAGATCTAGGTTCAAAAGAACAATCGAATTGTGTATGACTTAGTAGAATCACTGTGGAGATTATTTCTCCTACCTATTCTTATGATACTACAGTGATACCTGCAGTGTTATTTAGGATAAACTATGGTTTTAATAATTCTCATATCTTAAAAATTCAAGTGGGGTATAACAGGATACTCTTAATGAGAATTTACCTATATGGGTGAGAATTGGCCACTTCTATAAGAATAGTAAGTCTACATTATTTAAAGCACTCATGAAACCAGGAATTGCCCGGGGCCAAAATGGGCACAACCGTGAGAACTAAAATTGTGTTAAAAAGATTTTGTGTGACATTCTATTATCTTGCCTTACACAAACGGCTGCATAGTTCAAGGCATCATGTCCACTGATTACCCAGTAAGTCTGATAGTTTTTTATATGAAAAGGTTTAAAGCAAAAAACCACATATCCTTATACAGAAAATTTTCTCTTGCACTATTTTTGTGTCTGCATAGTCTTGTATTATTGTTTGTATAGTCAATCCAATTAATTTTCATTCATGTGGGGGATTGTTGAAAAAAAATAATTTAAAATTATTTTTTTAATGTGAATGAGAATTAATTGAAGATGGTAATTTAGTTACCATCATAGGGTTATGTCTTTTGGTGACACCTATTCGGTTTGAATAGGTGTGTCATTTTCTTGGTGACTATTCTGAATAGTTACGAGTTCCTCAATATATTTTGAAATTCTGTTTTTTTTTTTTGACATAGTTTATGTGGAGTACATTACAAATATTGTGTCAAAGTCCGTGCAAAGAAAGTATAAAGCATAGTTTAGTTCGACAAGCCCACCGATTGTAGTGCTTCTTCTGTGGGACTCAGATCATTGTATCATGGAAGATAGACGTCCGTGAAACCGTAAGCACTGTAGCCGAGACAAATCTGTCTTAAGGACAGCGTCAAACGCTAGCCTTGATCTACTTGCATCATCATATTCATACGGTCTGTAAGTCCAATTTTATGGTTTTGTTTTATTTACCGCTAATGCACAATAAGTATACTAATTTTTCCTACAACATAAACCTAACAAAAAGGTGAAACTATTCCTTTGAAAAGCACTAAATTCCCTGGTTTTTGCCATATCTAGATGTCCATTTAGAGTAACAGGACAAAAGGAGCAAAATCTTCACCATAGTTCGTCTCTGTTAATGTAAAATTTCATTTAATCATTTGCAGAAACAGCTGTCTGGTTCTAATTATCTTAAATGATAGCTATAGAAAATGTTATTTGGATCTCTCTTACTTTTCTCTACTTGCCATTTACTTTGAAAATTTATTCTCTCACTTCCAAATCAACATCATCTCTTATATAGTCAGGAATTTTCCTATACAAGGCCAACAAATTGTATAAAACAGCTACTACGCCCTTAGACATTTAGAATATAGTACATAAAACCCCGAGCATGATTTTCTTTCTTGTGAATCTGCAGTTCTTCTTTTTCATTAATTTTAATTTGGCATTATTAATGGTCATATAGAGAAGTGGCAGAAGATTAAAGCGGTTGTAATTATAAATACCATGACTTGCTACTCTCCCCTAACATATGTGCAGCTTAATGCCTAGAGGTAGAGGTTGTGGTTTATTTGGGATGAAATAAGGATGTATTAAGATACCCAGGCAAAATATTGTCTGGAAAGAGAATCATGGGACAAATTATCCCTAGTTTCGTGTCTGAATGAGGCCCAATCATGGAAGACAGGATAAGTAATCAGGTCATAAAGGGATATAAGGAGGGATTAAAGACAAGATGGATACAATTGTCCCTGAAAAGCAGGTATCCGTACCCCCACTGCCCCAACACACACACAAACAGAATTAAATACCACCCTCTACATTCCTGACCAGACAAATAGTCCTAGTCTTATTTGACACACAAATGAGGGATAAGGGGAGGGAGTCATGTATTACATAGATTCTTCTAAATTTGTGAAGTACCTATTTTGGCTACTCAATACTTGTGTAGGGTTTGAGATATCTGTCCACATGTCTAGTTGGACATGCACTGCATAAGCATGCCGAAACAATCAAGTTTACCATATTCATAGGCTCCTGTTTTATATGACAAATGCACTAAGTTAGATTGTAAACACCAATGTGCACTGAAGAATAAATGTTAGTGTTCAAAAATATAAAATCTGGCCATATACTAGTGTCTTTGAATATGAGAATAAGATGAATCTAACAGATACACGCTACTTGCACCTAATGTTCGTATTCGAGTCCATATAACAAAATGTGAGACTAATAATTTAGAGACACATTTGATTTGATAAAACCATAACAAAATTGCATACATGTGGGAATAAACTAGCCACAAGCGGCAAGAAACTAACCACAAGGGGAAGAAACTAACAATGTGCCAGTAATCAGAAGGACAGGGACTGTAACGTAAGCAAGTCCTGCAATACCTGTGCACGAGGGGTGGAGTACATTCATGATGTAGATAAGAAAGACCCTCCGCAGCTCCTATTGCAATTTTCAATCTCGTTATCCAATCCAGTGACTGCAAACTGTCATCCTCTGAATTTTTTTTCTTGTACAAAGAACTTGACATGTCCCCATTTGGCATATATTTGTAAACCAGAAACTTCTCATTCTCATTCTCGAGGCAATGTCCCAGGAGGGGAATCAATCGGGCGTGAGAAAACTTACTGAAAAAGTCTAATTCTAACATGTATGCGTCCTTCTTGACTGAGGGCAAATCAACTTTTTTAATGACTACAGCGATCCTGCCTTCCAGAATTCCCCGGAAGAGATCTCCTGAATGGCCATGCTTGATGAAATTAAGATCATTGAAATTATCTGTTGCTTGGAGAATATGCTGATATGTAAATGCTTCCCCAAGACTTGAAAAGTTTAAAGACAATCCCGGACGTGGTGGACTTCCGCTTGCAGGAACAGGCCCCACACCAGTCCCTCTTTGATTTGTTGCACTTCTCTTGCGGATGCATACAATCAGCAGTACCACCACAAGTACCAAAAGTGCTATAAACCCACCCAAGACTCCTGCCAATATTTTCCAGTGTCTGTGGCTTTTCTGAGCTGGCTTAGTTGCAGGGGGCGGAGTGGCATTTGGGAGTCCAAAATTATCAAATGTCAGGCCCCTCTCAGAATAAAATGATGCACAATCTGCACCACTCCTCTGACTTGACAAGTTTTGGAGGCAATTCCCATCAAGGGATGCATTTTCACTTGCATAATCCGGAACCCTGCCTTCAAAATAGTTTCCAGACAGGTTAACAAAACTGAACCGCCTGAGTACCGATGTGAGACCTCCATAAAACATATTTTGAGAAAGATTCAATACTGCAGCAGTGACACTGGCATTCAAACTTCTGTTGGGAAGAGTACCAATGAAACTATTGTGGGAGGCGTCAAGAAAGCGCAAAACAGGCATTGACCACAATATGCCAGGCAGATCACCGGTGAAATTATTGTGATTTAGCACGATAAACTGCAATTGAGTCAGAGCAGGAAACAAGTTACCCGGCAATGAACCGGTAAGTAAATTGTTCCCAATAGCCATATTTTGCAAATTCCTTAACCCTCTTAAATCATCGGGAACCGACCCAGAAAAAGAATTTAAGCTGAGATCAAGGTCAACCAAACTAGAAAGGTCCCCAAGTTGGGCTGGTATAGAAGACGAGAGACTATTATTAGATAGATTCAAGAATTGGAGCTTGGAGAGAGTCCCCATGGTTGGAGGAATTGTCCCGTACAAGAAATTTGAAGACATGTCTAGCGAGGTGAGATTCCCAAAAGAGGCAAAAGATGATGGAATATATCCAATAAGTGAATTCTGGGAGAGATCAAGAACCGAAAGACGCAACAATTGACCCAAACTAGAAGGAATTATCCCACTAAGGTTATTATCAGATAAGTACAGAGAAATGAGATTAGTCAGATTTCCAAGACTAGATGGAATAGCACCAATAATAGAGCAAGAACGAAGATCAAGAATTTGGAGCGAGGTGAGCCGCTGGCCAAACAAGTCGGGAATTGGACCAGGAAGCAAGAACCGAGAAGCATTAAACGACGCCAAAAGAGTCAAATTCACCAGGGGATCAACTGCGAATTGGGGGTTTTGCCTACCAATTCTGGTTCGCTTAAACCCCGAAATGTTGATCCCAACGACACGGCCGTTCTGGCATTGGACACCGGCCCAGATTAAGCAAGGATCACCCTTAATCGGCCACTCTTTGCTTCTCAACCCTAACGACGATCTGAGCCGAATCAAAGCGATTCTCTCGGTTCGCGAACTCAACGGCACCAATTGCTGGAACGCGGAGTGAAAAAGTACGAACAGAATCCCCAAAGTAACAACGACACTTCGAAGATCCACCATGACTAACACGAAGAACAACAATGCCTCTCTAATCTTTGCATCTTCTTCTTCTCGTCATTCATATCGAGTTCTGTGTGGTTGAAACAGTAACCAAGCATTGAAAAAAAAAAGGGATCCGTAAAATGCATAAACGCATTTCTTTATGTATCTCTAAAGAAATTGTAGGTATACAGTTCTTACCTTAAAGATTCAACAGTGCTTTAGGTGGATATTCAATCTTCGCTGCTTCATTTCTGGCAGAACAATCCCCCAATCTCTCTCTATACCTACTCTTTCTCTCTCTACATTCTACTCTCTCTCTCTCTCTACTCCCTGTTCAGTTTCTTCGGTTGACGAAAGAGAGAGAGAAGGTTAAGGAAGCGAATAAAAAAATGGGTCAAATATAGAGAGAGAAACAACTGGTCAAGAATCGCTATCTATATCTATAGCTCTGTCTCTAAACACAGCTACGCCTCTTCTCTTGCACCGAGAAAAGGCGAGAAAATAATAAAAGGGTTTCCAAGAAAAATCGAGAAAATATATTTAAAAAAAGGGCTTATAGTGAGCTGACCTTCAAGAATTAAAAAAAAGGTTAAGGCGTCTGTGATTCTGATATTTGGCTGCGGCTACTTTTGCCGGAAATGGAAAAGAGCTTTTATTAAGGAGAAGCGGCTTTTTCAATGGGAGGAACCAGAGCGACCCGGCCGGCAGTGGTGTGGGCCGGCGGTGGGTTTGGTTCGGTCTGACACTGAGAGACAAGTCCGGTGGTGGAGTTGACCTCCGATAATCCCGCCCATTCCAGCTAAGCTTCAAACCACTTCTGCTATATATAATATTATTATGCCAATGTACTCTCTCTCTCTCTCTCTCTCTCTCTAAATCTCACTCTGTATCTTTATATATATATATATATATATAGAAGAATCGAAGCTTGACGATGGAAAATAGCTTTTAGGGCTTTTAATAGTGAGTTTTCTTTATTATTAGGCCTAAATTTGTAGATAAATTTTTTTTCCCTAATTTTTTTTGTTTGTAATTAGTTTTTTAAAATATAGTTAAAATTTTAATAACAAAGTTCACATATTTATTTTTATATTTTTAGCTAAAGAATTTCACTTTTGAAATCAAATTTTTTTAAAAAAATTTGTAAAATTTTTTACTTTTCTAATTCCTATGACAAGATGAATCTAAAATTATTTTATTTAAGTTAATATTAAAAAAAAATTTATTAAAAATAAAAAATAATAATAAACAAATTATATGAGAAATTTATTTTTATATTATAAATTATTACGTTCACAAATATAATTGACTCTATACGTGTTTTGTATTTAATCTATATCATAGTTTTGAATATTATACTAGATAATGTATTAATTTTTTTTACTATAGTATCTATCAATACCGGTAAAATACTGGATACTATTTTTGAATTTATTACTATAAAATATTCTTTATATACTTTTTAAAAATATTATTCAATAATAAATAATTTAGTATAACATAATTATTTATTTAAAATAATATTTTAATTAATTAGTCTAAATTAAAATTTAATCTTATTATTTATAGTGAGATAACTAGTTTGAAAGTGATAAAATTTAATATATACACTTTTAAATAATAATTTAATATTAATTAGTTTTGTAATTCTCTTTTTATGCTATATTTGAACTTAAAATAGAATACAAAAATAAAAATAAAAAAATAAAAAAATATTTTTAAAAAAAATTAATTATGAAAAGGTAAGCAGTCAGTTTGGCCCGATATAGGCCGGTACAGATCGGTATTGATTGGTACAGTCGGTACAGACCGATACTTTTTTCAGTACATAACCAAATAATTAACATACTAATTTTGTTTCAAATCGATACTTACCGATCAGTACAGGCCGATATAATACGATACGTACAACTATGATCTATAGTACTTTGATTAGACTCCTTTAAAATGAGAGAGGTTGTGATCTTAAATTTGGGGATAAATTTTAATTAACTGTGTGTTTAGTTTATTTTTTTGTAATGTTTTTAATTTTTTGGCTTTTTTATTAAAAAGTAGATGTAGAAAAATTTAAAACAAATCAATTGATTATAGTAGGAGGCCAACAAGTAAAATAAGCCAATAATAAAATTGGTTTTTAAAATTTTTTCATCTTTTGATTAAAAGATTTTATTTTTTGATCTGTCTTGATGAGAGAAGTCGAAAAATATAATAAATTGACTAAACAATTAACATAATTTACTAAAATTCAAGAAAAAAGAAACAAATAAGTAATTATACCAAACAGAACAATATATCCAGTTTGTTAGGTGGTAAATTGCATAACAATTTTGATTAGAAAATATGAGATTGTATATTATTTTATTATTAAAAAATACGCCATATTGACTTGGCTTATATTCTGTTTGGGATAACTTTTAAGCTTAATTTTTTAAGAGGTTTAACTTTTTTCTTAAAATAAAAAAATAAATATGTTTGGAATAATTTGAAAAAAAATAAATGTTAAAAGAAAAAAAAAAGATTTAATTTTTTTTAGTTGCCTTGAAAAGTATGTAAAAATAGGATCCCAAACAAATCAATTTAAAAGCTCAATTTTTTTAAAAAAATTAACTTTTTTATTAATTCGAAACAGGGCGTTACTATATAATTTTTTATCGCAAAAAGATTATAGCAATAGTAGTATTTAAATAACGTATGTGTTGGCAGGTTTTTTCAAGACTTTTTGTTAAGTTTTTTTCTATCGCTTGTTTCGATTTTTTAAAAAATATTCTTTAATTAAAATTTTTACCTTTTTAGCCTGTCATGATGATAAAAATAAATTTAAAAGGTGTAATTATTTTTCC
This sequence comes from Heliamphora exappendiculata, assembly GCA_034768845.1. Classification (NCBI taxonomy): domain Eukaryota; kingdom Viridiplantae; phylum Streptophyta; class Magnoliopsida; order Ericales; family Sarraceniaceae; genus Heliamphora; species Heliamphora exappendiculata. The sequence goes on along the minus strand of JAOTRH010000020.1, from coordinate 778,164 downwards.
TAAAGTGAAAAAAATTACAAAAAACGGGGGAAAAAAGTTATAAAAGCATTACGATAGCATTTTTTGTTTTCTCTGGTTCTTTTATTATCTGGATAAAGTTTTTTAAGTTTCTAATTACTAATGACAAAAGGTATTTTAAAAATATGTCTATTTAGGCTATAAAAAAAACTCTCCCAAACGCATAGTCAGCCCTGATTGGCTATTCAAACTTTTTATGACTTTTTGGTTAAAAAAGCCAAAAAAATCAACATGGTCCTGGCTAAAAACTAAAAAATTATATTAAAATGCTAATTCTAAGAATATTTTATTTTAATTCTACGACTTTTAAACTATAATATTACTACTCGTTTATAATTTATTTATTATCACTACTAACTATATATAATTATTATTTTTGATATATATAGAAAACTATAAATCCAAATAAGAAACAAAAAAAAGTAACTTTTTATCAAAACAACCTTATTTTAAAAAAAATAGTTTAAAACTAATTTATCAAATAATATACTTTAAATAAAATCTAGCTATTTTGTTAAAAATAAAAAAAATAAAAAAAAACTAATTAACAATCGTTGATCAATAAAGTAAGATTAACCATTTGTAGGCAAATGATTTTTTTTATTTTTTTAAATAGTGTTATAAACATATAGTTGAGAATATTGTTCCATACGGGTTAGTATGGATCAATACGTATTGTTTTTAAGGATTTAGGGGCTCGAGGTTTACGATCTGAGATTTGAAATTCGAGAGTCGAGGGTCAGAGATTTAGGATCCAAAAATTATTATCACAGCCGTTGTCATTATTTCTATCATCACTATTACTACAAATTTTAACATTATTATGTATATTTATTAGCATCATTATTTTTAAAATTAGAATTAAATATATAAAAAATATATTTTTTTTAAATTCGTTGAAATTTTTTTTATTAAAAACATTTCTCGTTGAAACAAATAGATGCTAAAATCATTAATCATTTTTTGGTTAGGATAAAAAGATATTTTGTCATCAAAATAGGAATAAATTAAAGGATGTTTTAACAAAAAAATCAAAAAAGTAATGACAGAACGAGAAATAATGCGTCGTAAACAAATATATTCTTGGAATTAAGTAATTAGCATCTAGACTGACATGAAATTTTCTATTTTTAATTTTTTTGTTATCATATTATTGATGTGATTATTAATTAATTTTTAATTTAAAAGATGTATTATCATATGGTTATGAATGTTGTACCGAATAGCATTTTGGTTTGGGTATTATTGGAATTGGATATTTAGTGCCTATTTCGGCTGGCTTTTAAGTCTTAACTTTTATTTTTTTTAAATGTCAGCTTTTATGCTGTACTCTTTGGTTTAAAAAAATAATTAATTAAATTTTTTTTTTCACATCTTAATTTAATAAAAAAAATCAATACACATCTTAAATACTCTAATTTTTTTTAAATAAAATTATTATGATACCATTACATAAAAAAGTTAATCTAACTCACAAAAATAAAAAAAATCTTGCTAATATCCCAAACACTACAATTTAAAAATTATAAGTAAGAATATTTTAAACATTTTAATAAAAAAATAAAAAAATAAAAAAATTACTACAAAAAATTATTCCAAACACTCTCACTTTATTTATTTATTTTTTTTCAAAAAAAACTAAAACTCTTAAAAGCTAACATTAAAAACTATCCTAAACAAGCACTTAACTATATAAAAATAATTTCATACATTAGTATTTAGTTAAGCTATTTATTAGTAATTATGAATCTAACATAATCAATTTTAACTCCTCCATATGAGAATAAATTAATTCTAGCTTATGTGTGAATTATTTATCAGTCCCCAAATAAGGAAAAAAAATTAATTATATATTTGTTATTCCTTCAATAAATGCAAATCTCAAGTGTAAGTATACTAGTCTCCATATTAAAGACATTTTTTTATATATTACTAAATTTAATTTTATTTAAATAACGTCAAATCAAACAATAAATTATTTACTTATAAATTAATATCACAATCTCAATTAAACACAGTTCAATACTTAACAAATTATACTATTAATCTCATCTAAAATTGTCCATCTACTAATAATGCAAATATATTATTAAACTCGTGAATTTTGTCGGGCCTAACTATATAATTTTTACAATACCCATCATAACTACGGGCCTGAGTTTTTTGGTTTTTTAGTTAAAATATTAAAATATTAATTTATTTTTATTTAACAAAAAAATTAAAAACTAAAAGAAAATAAAATTAAAAATATCAATCTCTAAGCCACCTTGTTTAATTCTGTATCTCATTCATAAACACAATAATATATTTAACTAATAACTTATTTATTACTGATGTTAATTATATATAATCGTTATAATTAATTATATAAAATAACAATATTGGTCCTTTTGAGTCCAAAAAAAAAAGTTACCTTTTTTGTCAATTAATGATTTTTTTTTAAAAAAAACTTTTCAAATATTTAACTTTCAAGTTTGTTGATTTTTTTTCTTCTTAAAAAACAAGAAAATAACTTTCAAGTTAGTTAAGCGAAATGATAGCTTATATACGTTATCCATTGACAAAATCTTCAAAACCAAGCTAACAATGGCCCCCAGATTTTTAATTCGAAGTTCCAGCATTAATGACAAGTAATGGAGATGATTCAACTGCAAGACATTGCCCAAACAAAAGAAATTTGTTTGAGAAAATGCTCCCACTAAAAGTTTATATTAAAAGGAGAAAATTAAAAATATTAAAATATATCTTCTTAAAAATAGTTTTTTTTAAGGGGCACCGCATAAATATTGTTCATTTTGTGTCAAAGGAAATATGCACGGTATTGTATTTTATTTGGAAAAAAAGCTTATTGGTAAGCTAGGGATGAAAATCACATGATAAGATAAGTCGAAAAACCTGATCGGGCGCTGTAGAATTCATCTCTCTTACATTCTCTCCTAAACGTGTGGGGTCAAGTGGTATAGTCAGAGTTCTCATAAATTGTGCCAAATGAAGACAGTTACTCCTCTATTGGGGCTTACAATATAATGTTGTCTACTTTTTTGTATCAACGGGAGTGTACGATTTTGTTTTTTCATTTAAAAAAATTTCTCTTAGTAAATTAGTAATAAAACTCATTTTATAAGATGGATTAAGAGCCCTTAACCAAATGTTGTTAGATTCATAAAGAAAAACGACAACACAATATTTGATGCAAAAAGTCTAAAAACTACCATTAAAAAGTAGCATCAAATATGCCCAATTATGTCAATGAACGCATATTTTATTTCTATTTTTTGGTTTTTATTTTTGAAAAGAGTTTTGTCAAAAAAACTTTAAAAAAATATTTATAGTTTGAATTAAATATAGTCAACTCTACATCTTTAGGAAAATTACAACATTCCTATTTAAATTTTAATGCCATTAATAAAGATAATTGAATGACTAAAATACGCGTTTGAATTAATCAACCAAAAAACGATTTGTCCTATCCACAAAAAGGGTTATTTTCTGAAATCTTTTTCAAATAACACTATTTTCACGTATGGAATGTCTGGCCAAACAAGGCTATTTTTAAAATGGATGTAGCATTTCTCTATTTTGGGGACTTGACCGCTTCATTTTAGCCCCTTTTAAGTTTAAAATGGATTTAATTTGATAATCTTGATAGTTTATTTTATTACTCTATGTATGTATAATGATTATGCAAAAAATAAAATTAATCGAATATTATTAAATATCTAAACAAATTAGATTTTTGTTAAAAAAATTAATAGTAAAATTCAAACACCGTACAATTTTTTAATAAAAGTGTGATTTTCTCAAATATTTGACGATATTCAATCACTTTAATTTTTTATACAAAATAATAAAATAATTTGCTCAAATTATGAAAATGAGCCCATTTTGAAGTCAAAATAGGCGAAACTAGACCAATCCTATCCAGACCGGAGGCAAGCTGGTTACATTGATAAATAAGTCTGGTTTTCACCTCTTTTTTTTTTTGTATTTCTGAAAAGAAATATGCTAAAATAAGTCCATAGGATGTTAGATAATATGTAAAAAGCATATTGATATTGATGCAAAGCGTACTAATATTTATATAAAAAAAAAAAAAGAAGATAGACTTTATATTTAAAAGTGTATTAATGTTGAATTTTTTTATTCTCATGTGATTATTGACTAGTGTTTATTGAGCAATTGCTAGAAGGACCATTTAAAAAAAAAAGTAAAAGATCAAAACAAAATATAAAAATGATACCAAACAAGGCACAAACATCATGTTTGTTTTGATGAACTGAGAAAAATTAAATTGAATTAAAAAATATGTAAAATTCATGTTTTAAGAAAATTTTCAAATTGTTAGGTTTATGTTTAGTTCACCTAATTGGACTTTTAATCCTCCTTGTGGAGATCTAAGAGTCTAATATTTAAAAGATTACGTGTCTGGTCCTTCTTCCACTGTGTTGGGATTTTTACCTCAAATTTCCAAATAATAAAGATTAACAATTTTTTATTACCAAATTGTAAATCACGTAAGTCTCAATCTATAAAAACAAACAAAAAGAAGCAAGAATAACTAACTACATAAAAATATATGTGATTCGACTTATTGTATAACTTTACAAGAGATAAGAATCAATCAACTATACTCTTTAAACACGTATTACAAGATTCACTTCCTATCTAACAATATATATGATCTCAAACTAAATCTCTCACCGTCTCTTTATACTTTTTGATCTATAAAACTGAGCATCACATTGTGTATTAGATATTCTCTCACATGTCTTACAACTCTCACGGACACCTTAATTCATACTAGTAAATAGTTTTTAATTCTTATAAGAGAATAAACTTTAATAGAAAAATAACAATTTAGATAATTCTTTCCTACCAATACTAATAATAAAAGAAATTAAGAAATTAACAGCATAATTAGGAACATGCCAAACCAGGTCAACAGCACAAAAAATAATTAATAGTCAGACACCTGTTTAGACGAAAATATTTCGAAATTTGAAACACAAAATCTAATACTGTGACTATTTGTCCTCTTTTTGAATATTTTTTTTCATATCCAATTATTAAAAGTAATTCTTCACAACCTCCTAATATTAAAAAAAATACATGTTACTTAGGTATTATTTATTCTTCTAATTCTATTATTTCTTATGTCTTTTTTTCAATTAGCCATTTGTTTGGCTTTTATTGGTCAAAGAGTAAGGAGTGGAGACAACTGGACAAGCAGGTAGCTCTATCAAATAAGGGTCAATTATGCAATTAGAGGACAAAAGGGGGTGAAAATTGCAAAAGTCTAATTCAAACTCTCTCTCTCTCCGACCAACATTAGCTCAGTTGGTGTCTGCTCCTAGGTTTTTAGGGGAGGTCGTTGGTTCGAACTCATACAAGTTAGCTCGGTTGGTGTTTACCCTTAGGCCCCTTCTTTGTTAACTATTATAGCCCAACAAATTATATTATGAATTTAGTGCGGGCCCTTTAAAATTTGTGTTTATTTATATGATGCTTAATACAATGAACAATGCATTAAATATGATAATATTAATTTATTTTTAGTGACTATTTAAAAAATAAAAATAATTTATTTAATATAAATCAAATAATATTTATTCGTCAACCCTTAATAATATCATACATAAACAATGACATAATACACTAACAATACCTACTAATTTTCTAGACAATAGACTTATGGCTTGCAGATTATGCCCCATAAAAACGTGTTTTTAGAACATTTGAAAAAATAATTGGTGACCCTAACTAGAAGTTAGATTTTTAGCTTGAACTAAGCTATGAATGTGAATAAAAATTTGTTGAAGATGGTAAATTGTTAGTTACTATTACATGGATGTGATTTTTAGTAGCACCTATTTGGTTTGAATAGGTGTGTTCATTTTTTTATTGACTATTCTGAATAGTCATGATTTACTGTTTATATTTTGATACTCTTTTTTGTTTTGAGATATTGAATGTACATGGTTCATTGTATATTCTTGTATCTGAGTTTGTGTAAATAGAGTACAAAATATAGTTCAGTTCGTTAAGCTTATCGATTATAGTGCTTTTTTCGTGGAATTCAAAACATTATATCTTGAGAGATAAAACGTTCATGAAACTGTAAACACCGTACCAGAGACGAATATTTTTTAAGGACATAGCGTTCAACGCTAACCTTGAGCTACTTCCGTTATTAAATTTATTTGGTTTGTAACTCAAATTTTATAATTTTATTTTATTTATCATAAATGCGCAACAAGTATACTAATTTTTCTAACATTTTTTGTTCCAACATTTTCATGATCTTCTGTTCTAATAACATTACTGAATTGTGTTTTAAAATTTTAAATTTTTAATAATTTAGTGACTTATTATTGGGCTAGGTGTTTTATTTTCTATAGGATCAGTCTTTTTTTTATTATATTGGTCTATATATAATTTGGTTGAAGTGGGATTAAGATCTCACTAAGAATCTTATTTGTATAGAGTTTCATTTTAAATGGGCTTATAGGCTTCTAAGTTTTCTTGTTGTGTCTATAAATATGACATTGGTGAAGCTCTAGTGTTAAAAAAAATTGTGAAAATAAATTGAGAGATTAATTGATAGAGAGAAGGGGGACTGTGAGAATATTTGAAAGAATTGCCGGTTCAATATATAGGGAGTGGTTGTACTCTTATACATACGTTGTAGTTGAATATTTATTCTTTTGCTCGTAAACGTAGGCCGGTATAGGTCGAACCACGTAAATTATTCATATCGATTATTTTTGCTATTTTTGTGCTTAAATATTTGTTTTTATTGGTGTTCAGGAATTGATATTTAAATCCAAACACTTACATTGCATTAGGCTAGAAGAACACAAAAATCTTGACACAGAAATTCCCATTCTCATCATGGTGTAAATGTCTTGGATCTATAATTTGCCTTTTACTATTTTTTCACTATTGAATTTAGGAAAATAAATTGAGTACCCACCTCATTTTTTGGGTGTATGGTGTACAATGTACATGACGAATCCAAAGAAGAGGACGGAGGAAACCGTTCTCTAAATTCTTAACAATTTTAATTTTATTATTATAGTAGTATTAGTTATAAATATTTTAAAATGATATAAATGTTGGAATCTGTGAATTTCATTGGCCATGGAAATCCAGATTTCAAGAGCAGATTCAATTACAATTGGATTG
>JAOTRH010000020.1:751649-770861 GCA_034768845.1 Heliamphora exappendiculata | reverse complement strand
TTTATAAATATAAATAAATAAATTAATAAGCAAGTTTTCTCTCTAACAAATATATCTCACATTTAAATCACTTAAAAATTAATTATTTTAAACATATTTACTTAATTATATTTGTGGTTATTTTACAATAAACAAATAACTAAATAAGCAATTTGCCCAAATAGGTCTATGATTAATGTGAGTACATCTCGTTGCGATCTGCGGACCACATAATAATAATAATAATAATAATAATAATATTATTATTATTATTATTATTGTGAGAAGCTTATTCACAGTTGTTCCAAACAGGTTAAATTACAGATCACCAGTAATTTAAGCGATATTTTGTTCATGTTTTGAAATAATTATTTATTTGCTTGATTTTATTTTTAATAATTTTTTTATCATTTAGTTAAATTATTATATTTTTTAACTTTTTTCATCAAAACGAACTAAAAAAATAAAAATTAATAATTAAAATATAAATTTTTTAGAAAAAATAAAAATATATCAAAATAAACCAATAATTCAAATTTTATGTTACTTATATTCATCTAGTGAATTTCTTAAAAAACTTTTGGTCATTTTTTTAACTTTTATAGTTCATCTTATGGAGGCAATGTAATTTCTTTGTTCAAAAAATGAGAAAATTTTTAAAATAAAAATAAAAAAAATAAATTTAGTCCAGATGGGGCCTTTGAATCTAGTTGCATGCATTTGATCTAACTTTTTTTTATATGATTTTCTGGTCTTTAGAATCTAGAAAACATACATTTAGATTAAAAATCCCTAAAAAAAAAAAAAAAACCATACAAAAAATTAGACCAAATGCATGCAACTAGATTCAAAAGCCCGATTTGGGCTAAATTTTAAAATTTTTACCTTTTTTTTTATTTTTTAAACTTTTCTTCATCTTCTAACAAAAATTTTGAATTATCTCAATAAAATGAACAAAAAAAGATAAAAAATACACTAAATAAAAATAAATAACATAAAATTTGATTTAGTGGTTTATTTTGACTTAATTTTTTTCTTATTTTTTATATTTGCTTAATTTTTTATTTTTTCAGTTTGTCTCGATTAAAGAAATTAAAAAAATATAAATTTGACAATAAAAAAAAACTTATTAAAAATAAATAGGACCAAAATATCGCTGAGCTTTTAACAAGATAATCCATGAATAGGATAAGCTGACTTGGGTAACTAGGAGACTTGAAAATTGTTTCTAACGTTTTTCAATTACAGTTTTATGATAACAGTTGAAAGAGGCTCACAATACTCTGAAAATATGGTCATGTGTATCAAAGTTACTAGTAATTGTTAAATCAACATATTGCGAAACAACCGTCAATAAATTTTTCTCTATTTTTGTAGTAGGTTAAAGATAGAAATTTACAAATTTTGTTCTCGTCACCGGTAATTGTTAAATCAACATATTACGAAACAACAGTGAATAAGTTTTTGTCTATTTTTGTAGTGGGTTAAATATAGGAATTTATAAGTTTTGTTCTCGTCATTGGTAATTGTTAAATCAACATATTACGAAACAACAGTGAATAAGTTTTTCTCTATTTTTGTAGTGGGTTAAAGATAGAGATTTACAAGTTTTGTTCCCGTTGGCAAAGTAGGTTTGAGATATGTTCATGTGTTCCTGTACAAAAAATAAATAAGAATGCCTCGTCGATTGCTTAATCGGAGAATCCTCCGACAATCGGATTAGAGCAAGGTTTCGAATAGAGACATGCTTTATTTGAGAGAGTATTTTGATAAAATTTTAGCTCCGTAGTTAAGAATTATACCTGTGTTGTAATTTGTCTGTCTTTATAAAGAAAGTTAAACTTAACCAAGGTGGGTTATTTGTCCTGATCCAACTTGAGCTAAGTTGAGTTTTGCCTTTTCTCTGCTTATTCCAACCGTTAAAGTTGAGTCATGATTACTATTTGTAATAAGTTTTTTTTTTGTCATGTTAGACTTGCTCTACTTAGTCTCAGGTTTTATATGGACTTTGGCCAACTACTATTAATACATTGATTCTGTGAGTGGTTCAATTGCTTATAACACAATGGCGGTGGTGTCAAGCTCAAATGCACATACTCTGAACTCGAATGGTTGTGTCTTGGAAATGCTTGGCCCATGCTTGCCGAGCTATTTATTTACCTGAGCTCGAGTAGTTGAACTATCCACTTGCCTCACCTTTGAGTAACCGAGCTATTTGAGCTTGGTTCACCTCGGCACTTAATGTTCTAGATGCTAAGCTGAACTCTTATTGTTAACGTGGGTGTCAAGTCAGTTAATTAATTGTTCGACCTCTCTCAATAATAATATTTATTTTCTTAATTTTTCTCTTCATTTGAACTGGATAAAGAAGAAGATCAGAGATTCAAGGTGGAAACTTTCTGGTCAAATTAATAGCAAAAACTAAAAGAGGAAAGAAAATGATTAGATGCAACTGTGGAATATTCAACTAATTCAAACACTTTTGTTTTGCAGAGCTGGTTGGGATAAGACAAAAGGCCTCATTTTGATTTGTCTAACTTAAGTTTATTTAGTCCCTGTTTAGGTTATTTAAAAAGTCAATTAAAAAATAGTTTTTTAGCAATATTGTTTGGTATTTCTAAAATGTCTATTAATTTTTTTTCACTTAGTTTTCTAATAAAAAACTTGTAAACATTCAAAGACTATTTATTTTTTTTCACTTCATTTTTTTTTTGTATTTTTAGCAAAAAAGGTAAATAAAGTTCAAAATAGATTGTTTGGTGTCTTAACTTTTAAGTTAGCTTTTTTTAAGTTAATTATTTGGATAAAAGCTAATTTTTTTTAACTTTTTGTTCAAAATGGACAATTTTATCATTCTATATATTAATAATTATATGTAGTTGGTAGTGGTAGTAAATAAGTTATAAATATGGGGTATTATTATATTTTAAAAGTGATAGAGTTTAAATAGAATATTCTGAACGTTTATATTTTGATTTAATTTTTTGACTTTTTAATTTTTTAGTTTTTATTTTCAAATGGACAATTTTAGCTTTTTCGTGTTTTTAGCTAAAAAACTACAAAGCCAATACTATCAATCAGGGCCTAAATTAAATACTCAATTCTACCCCTAAAAGCAATAAAAGTCGTGCTATTATCCTTAAAACTATAACTTAAAAAAAAAAATAAGAATATAATAAATATTTTTTTTAAAAAATTTAAACAAGCAACCCTAAACAAGTGATCCCCAAAATCTGTTCTTTTTTTAATTTCTTTTAAAAAGTTAAGACTTTTTAAAAGTTAAATTTTTTAAACATTTTAAATATGGGCTTAATCCTCCTTATAACGTCCTTCACTGAATAATTACCCGAAACAACAAAACAAAATTGTATCCAAACATGGTCAATCACACAAATTCCACTAGAAAACGATTGCTTTTAAGTTGACCGATTAACTTTTTCCTTGCCGTATTTATTGAAAAGTTTCAATATGAGGATGGAGAATAATACTCGGATTAGGGTTCCGGACACGCCAAACCCTCACACTGAATATTTTTAAATAATATTAAAATATTGTGAATGATAAGAAAATTTTAAGGAAAATGAGAGAAAATAAAAAAAAATTATCACCTAATTAAATTGCACTAAAAGATTAGAATGTCAGATAAAGAAGTTGATGATAGCAATGTGAGAATAATTCAATGCCACCCACAGTGATATGATCTCGTGAGATTCGTTTTCTAATCAAAAATTTTATTTGATAGTGCAACTTTTAAAATGTCGCACAGTACTATACAATAATTTCTCACATAAGTATTATTCAAAGTCGTAACTTCTGATTATGGATTGTTAGCACTTTTTTTTTTTTGCATTTGACTTACAAATACAAATAATAATAAGCATATTAGTAGATATGACTTTAACCATGTTATTAAGTTGATCAAGATCTTCACTTTGAACAATATAGCATGACATAATCTAAAGGAGGGAGACATAGGGCACGTTTTTTCAAATGTTTGGATGATTATTTCTTATTAAAAAAAAAAATTTATTTGGGACTTGCCGCATCATTTTTTTCAAACCAATCAAGTTTGATATGTAAAAATGAAGAAAATACTCTATGGGTAAAAATAAGTACATTAGGCTATTGATGTGGAGTATTTAGTTAATATATGTGCGTCATGTGTTCATTTAATATAGGGATGCGCGGATTTGAAATTTATTGGCACAATTCAAGCCAATTACTTAGTTTGTTTTTATTGATCCCAAACAACTGTAATAAAAATCGAACTCCTTTATGTGAACTCACAAAGCCTTTCAATTAATCCGATCTCTTCAACTTCTGCAAAGATGAGAACACCGTTAGTGCTTTTATATTAGGTTTGACTCGAAAGTACTCCGATGTTCAAGTTAGACTTTTCTATGAGAGCAATTCTAAGCAAGAATTAGAATAAAAATTGTGTACCTTTTGTGCTTGGTGTGTTTGTCTTTTTATAGGGGTTATACATGAGTAGTTAGTCCTTTTGTGACTTTGTCATTGATCCTTTGAAAAATGAGATTTTTCCTTATCTCTATAGCATCCCCTCGCTATTTAGAATGTCTTTTCGTCTTATCCGAACTGCTGTTACAGGGAATTGAATCTCTTTGGGTGATAATCTCACCCAAGACTTTTCATTAACATGTATAAAATTATCACGGGTTTTTCTCTATTTGGGGTGATCTGAACTAGACCTGGACTGTCCTATTTGGGTAGCTCGAATAGAGGTCTATTTATCTTGGGCCTTAGGCCCAGGTCCTGATTCACTTCTAAGGGTTAAAGATTGATTTGTGGGTAAAAAATAACACATCAAAATACTAATGTGATGTACTTAATCAATATATATGCATCAATATTCTTTTAATGTAGAGATTTATTAATGTGCAATAATTACTGTCTTCTAATATAGGATTATTATTTTAGCTTATAAATACATAATATATATGTATTAATTAAATACACGACATTAAATATAACGTTACATTTTCTATCTACCCAAACAAAGAGGGGGGCACGGATGTTTGGGTTTAGAGTCAAAGTGAGTTGGGCTTGAACTTTGGTAGCAAAGTCATGGGCTAAATAAGCAAGGCCGACCAACATCTTTGGAGGAGTGTAACAAGACAAACGGCTTGTTTGCTATGGGGATGTTAGGTTGGATAGGGTTAGAAAAAGAATGTATGGTACCTACTTTGGCCTCGTTTTCTATGGGGATTTAAAATTGAGATTTTTGATTTTTTGCTTAAAACTAAAAAAGTCAAAAAGTCCCGTTTAGAAATTTAAATTTTTTTAACCTTTTTGTATTTTTGTTTTTTACATAAAATAATTTATATATTTTTTAAAAAATATCGTAATTTTTATTACACATATTTATTTTTTATAAAAATTATATTTTTAAAATCTACTCATCAAAATCTAACAAGATCTATATTGAATATAAAATTATGTACAAATAAATTTAAAAAAAATATAATTGCTTGTGACTTAAAATCATCCTTACGGTTCACAAAATGAACTTTATGCTTATTTAGCTTAAAAAAAACTTCAAGTAAAAAATCGAACTTAAAGTAAGGTTGCCCAACGAAGTCTTTGTAAGAGCTTGTAAACTGTCAATCTCATTTTAGTTTTGTTGGACTGAATAAATAATTTAATAAATTTTATATTATTAGTATCGAATTCGTGAGATTAATATTAGTACCAATGATATTATAAATTACTAGGACTCGAGTTATACTTTACTTTCCATTCAACCGCTAAAAATAACTATACACTTGTTATTTTATTTTTTATTCTAATATAACAAATATGAATTAATTTTCTGACGGTATGTTTAACACTATTCATGATCTTATAATATGTTAAACTTATTTTTTTTCGCATAAATTTATTAAATTATCTATTAATGCAATACACTTATATAAAAAGAAAATATATTTTCGTAAAATCTCATCTTGCGAATCAAACAAGTCCAAAATATAAGCAAGGTCTTGAGTAATCTCGGAGCCCAAATCTCCACCGTCTAGGGTCATTAAACACATACGGCTCTGTTTGGGCTATTTTATTTTTATTTTTTTAAAATTTTTTTATCTTTTAATTAAAATTTTTTACTTTTTCGAATTGTCTCAATGAAATGAACAAAAAAAATAAAAAATATTAATCGAAAGATAAAAAAAAGTTCACTAAGCTTATGTTTGGCCTAACTTTTTTCATTGATTTTTTGTTTAAAAACCTTAAAACAAACTCACTTGTTTGGTCTCTTGTTATAATCAATTGGCTTTTTTTTATACATATTTTCACATCAATTTTTTAAATAAAAAAAATAGCTAAAAATCCAACAAAAAGGCTAAGTCAAGAGACAAAAATAAGCAACATAAAATTTAGTTTATTAGCTTGTTTTTGTCTTTTTTGAAAATTTTATATTATTATAAAAAAATTAGTTTTTCAGCTCGTCTCAATGAAAGTATAATAACTCCACTAAATGATGAAAAAATTACTAAATACAAAAATAAGTCAAGTAAAATAAGCAAGTAAAGAATTATCCCAAACAGGGCCTTATTTGTTTTGTTCATCTATCTATTTTTACCTGCGAAAATCTGCCTCGTGATGGATTAATGGCAAATAATGGTTTTCTTTTCCCTCAAATGGACCCCAAAATAATTAAGCAAATTCTATGGGAAAACAGGCCCGCTCTGGGCCCATTGCACAAGCCCAGAAAGCCATTTTTTAGGCCTAAAAAAATAAAAGAAGGGTTTCGCCAAGAGAGCTTTAATAGGGCCATGTAACAACTTTATAAAAAAATTTTATTTTTTAAATCTAAAATCAAATAAATTTTTTTATAAAATAATTAATCTAGATATTTAATATAAAGACTGAAACAAAAAAGAAATAGTACAAAACACTTAGTTAATGCTCTATTTAAAAGGAAATCATAATTAAAATTAAATAATTTTTTTGTATTTATTTCTTTTCATAATTCCTTCTTTCATGTTTCTTTCTTCCCATAATTCATTATTCTCGTATTAACGAATTAATTGATATTAAATTCCAAAATTTTGAAAATTTAGGATCAATTGATAATCTTCTTCAATGTTTGATTGGCTAATATATTTTTAAAACTAAAACAAAATTTAAAAGGAGACTAGCATAAAAGATATATTCATACTTAGCGAAAGGAGTTAACATATCTTGATATTTTGGAATTTAAATAATAGTAATGTTATGAACTCAGAAACGAAATTCATAAAAATACTCAGAAAGTGATCTGGATGGTTGAGATTCATTGAAGTGCGTTCTACATCTTATTAAATATGAATTTCTACCATCCAGATCACTTTCTGGGTATTTTTTTAAATTTCGTTTATGAGTTCATAGCATTACTGGTTAAATAAAATTTTATGAAAAAAGAGTTTAGCTCCTTGCTCTTTTCATGATCTACACACCTATAATGTTAAGGGTGCTAGTGTCGCGATCGAAATCTCACTCTAGGGTTTTGGGGGATTTGTGAGTAGGCTACTTGCCTCGACGGCGTTTAAGTTGGCATGGAGAATTTTTCTCCCCAAGCGCTTCTTCTAAGAGCCTTATGGTTGGTTACGGTGGTTTGGCCCCTCCTACCAGTTAAGATAGCTCGTGGCGACATTGTTATGGAAACCTCTAACAAGGCTTTAGCTAGCTTTTTCCACTAACGACGCTAAATGTACATGGGTGAATCTATAGAGATAATGAGAACGTGAAAAACTAATATTGTTGTGGGTTTTCTTGACTCAATTTGTTCTACAATAGAGAAAATGGTGAGACTACTTGGCAAGCGTGTGCCAAAAAGTCTCTCCGATGCTTAAATTAGTGTCTAGTATGCATAGAGGATGTGAAGCTCCAACTACAGAGTTTTCTAGTTATTTTGACAGATATTCTAGAAACGAATTATGTGCATACCTTATAGGGGATCCAGGCTACTCTCTAGGTCAGATGGCATTATTGGCCAATAGCTATATTATGATGCCTGTCGCCATAGAATGGATGAGTGTTGTTAGGCTGCCTATAGCTAAATCAATTGCCATTAATACATGATTCTAAGGTCATGCCATTCTCATTAATGATTTCTATCTCAATGATATAAGAATTTATTTATTAGAGAAAATCTAAATATGACTCACATAGGTATTTATAATTATTTATAATTATTGAATGAGTAGTAAATAAAAAAATAACCATTAATTAGATGATTATTGGTGAAAAATTATATTTTTTGTGAATAAGTGTCTATTATGAACATGTACAATTGGTATTCTTTGATAAAATTATATTGTTGCCTATAAATAAATATGGGTCTCTAACTTAGCATTTTAATAAAAATATTTGTCATCTATCAACAGTTTTCATCAAAATAAGATTATAAAGTTAAAAGAATTGCATATTTATTCAAGTAATTAAATAATTATAATTAAAAGTACATTATTTATATTTTTACTGCGTATTCAATCTTAGTTTGGACGTAATTTGAAGGAGAGAAAGAAAAACAAATTTTCAAGAAAGAAAAACAAAAATGCCGTCGAACTTGTGTCTAAGGCGTCTGTCTGTCTAGTTGACAGGGGTTTTATCTAAGACCATGTTTGGTTGTTTTGATTTAGCCAAGTTGAGTTATTTGGCTTGTAAAAGTTCGTATTAGCTCCATTTTTAGCGTGATTTGATCTGGTTGACTCGAAAATTAATTTTTTTTCTCTCCTGTAAAGTTCTCATTTTTTTTTAAATATGAAAAGTTTAATTTTAATTTTCTATGGCTTATTTGACTGCTAAAAAAATTTAAATAAATGCTATAATTTTTTGAATTTATCACAAATAAGTTTCATGACTTAAAATTGGTTGGCATGTTATGTGGGAATATTTTGTTATTTGGATGTATCTTTATATAAGCAAACATTAATTACAATAATTATAGCTTATTTGCATACGTCAAGAAATTTCGGATGTTAAGTTTATTTGTTTTTAAAATGAATATTTTGGAATTAATTTGATATGGCTATATATATATATATATATATATATATATGGAGAGAGGCTTATTTATTGCGAGGCATGACTAACTTTTATTCTTTTATTAATTCAACTTTTGTTTGAAATAACGTGAATAAAATAATTGTGACTAAAGATTATATACATGTGTTCTTCTTATTTAATGTTCAAATGCTTATTGTATTTGAGAAGAACTTGATGTCAATTTTTGATATAGTGAATATCAAAATAACTTAAAAATAATTGCAATATCCTAAAACATGATGATAATTACATATTAGGATTTTTCACAAAAATTCATAAATAATATTTGTATTATAGTGGCATTTGATTCATAAAAAATAATAATCTTAACCCTACAGAGCAGTAATTATTTTTGTGATTTAGTTAAAATAAAATAATAAATTTACACATTAAGAATAGAAATTTTCTTGGCCCACAGAGGTGTGGAGAGTTTTATTCTTAATGATCATTATTTATTAGTTTTGTTAATAAAATTTTTAATAAATTTATAAATGATCAATCTCTCATATGAAGGTTAGAATTTATTATTAAATTAACATTGATTAATTTAGATAAAAATTTGGGTTATTAGTTATTGCAGCTATATTTCCTAAATACTAATTTGCTAATAGTATGTCAATATTAAATATTTCTGATTACGTTGATAAAAAAATAAATATTATATCTTATTTGAGACTAACAAGCCCCCATTATTAGTGTAAAAGGTTTTTCATTGTTAATGTATCAAATAAAATTTTCATTATTGTACAGTGTATGCACCTTAAGATTAGTAGGAACAATTAGAAGTACTTAAAAATACAACTTAAGTTATGAGGTACTTATTAAAAGTCGAGAACTATACGTTCATTATTTATTAAGAATTACTTGCTTGTTTAAACTTGAAGTAATGAAATTATAACACATTAATTATGATTCTAAAGATTATCATTTCTTTTTGGTAGAAATTATTAAAGAATCTAATGAAAAATTTGGTTGCAATTTTCTACTTTAAGAATAATAAGGATAAATATCGAAATAAGTTTATCGACATAAATTACTTCATTATGGAAGAAAATGTTGAGTAACAAAAAGTATTTTGAGCATAAAATATTTGGATTAATACTTATGGATTCTATGACTAAAAAATTGTTAACAATACAGTACAATCTTTATGTGATACTTCTGAAACTTATTAACTATTATGTATTTAATTTTTTTAATTAATAGCTTATTTTATACACAATTTAAAATAAGTTACACTTTTTTTTCATATAAAATTTTGTAATAAATGAAAGTGAATATTTATAATAGTATAACTGATATGATTCATTTGTAAATTTTTTTTTAAATGAAAATATTTCACTTTAAATAACATGGGTGGTATAATAGTCATATTCAGTTACTACTACTCATTAAATTATTAAGATATATGTGGTCAAAGTCGAAAAATATTAAAATTTCTTCATTAGAGAAAATCTAAGTATGACTAACATAGGTATTTATAATTATTCAGTGAGTAATAAATAAAAAAATACACATTAATTAGAAGATTATTGATGAAAAATAACATCTTTTGTAAATAAATACGTATTATGAATATGTACAATTGGTACTACTTGATGAAAGTATATTGTTGTCTATAAATAAAAAGGAGTCCTGAACTTATTATTTTAATAAAAATACATATGATTCATCAACAATTTTATCAAGATAAGACTATAAAATTAAAAGAATCACTCTGTAATGCCATCTTATTTTATTTAAGCACTTGAACAATTATAGTTAAAGATACATTATTTATATTTTTGGTACATATACATATATCAATTTTATTTACAAATGACGCTTTCTCCATCAATGCTCGTGTTTCGTCCATGTCATAATTAATGCCATCTTATTTTGTACTGAGTTACCCTAATTAATACTATTGAGTTCGATTTTTTACGTTTGTTTCGCTGGTCAGTCTCAACTAAATAAAAACTTAAGTATTCAGCTCAATTGGATTTGAATTCTTCAAAGGGAGTAATAAATTTTTTTAATGACAATAAAAACAAAGTTATTCTTAAAAAAATTATTCCAAATATTTTTTAAAATTTTAATTCTTACTCCAATTTTTTTTTAAAGATTGAATATCTTAAAAGTCCAACATTTTTAAACATTTTAAATCGGAATTTAAGTTGAAAGTGCCACGTCGATAATTATTAGTAAGTGTAAAAAATGGAAACATGGCAGTCGCTTATTCCGCGGTGTTGCCCGTGCTTTTTAAATGACAAGGACCATTGGGCCCTTCAAGAAAATATCTTTAGGAGTTTTATTACGGTTGTACCCATGCATTGTCAACGAAATAACGAGCACTATCCTTCAATCATTTTAAAAATAGTAGGTCCATTTTGGTTTGCATTTTCGGGAACTGTTTTAGGAGGATTATGAATACAAAATTCACAACACTTTTGGTAGCAAGTTTAGAAATTAGGTCTCTTTTTAAACATATTTTTTTTTAAAAACACTGAATTAAAAATTAGGACTCTTTCGAAAATATAAAAAATATGTTTTTATTTTTTTTGTTTGATTTTTTACTTACAAAATCAATACAGAGAGCAATACTGTATTCTTTATTATTGTTATTGCGAAGCAATATAGTCGTTTATCAGCGTCGTTGATCTCTCGTCGTTGTCAAGCTCACATCGCCGCCGTCGAGCCACGATAGAGAACATCGAGATCTCTTAGTCGCCGTCGTCAAAACTCAAGGGAGCATCACAACCTCTCAATCATCATCGCTGTTGTCGTCTGAGTATCTTGGTCGTCGTCGAGGCACGCTACAGCGCCGCTCCTTCAGTCACCGCTGTCTGCACGTCTCAGCCTTCGTCGAGCGTCGCAACCTCTTAGTCGCCGTTCATGAAACCCTAGAGAGACGTCGTTGAGCGTCACAATGTGTCTTTGTCGTCGGTGGCGTCGCCAGCAGCGTGCCTTGGTCGTCGGTTGTGTCGCCGGCGGCTTTCCTTTCTCTTCCAGTTGCTAAATTTGAACAAGTTAGGGTTACGAATAAATTTTTAAAAATAATATACCAAATGTAATTTTTTGTTTCAAAAATTTATAAATTTTTTTTTACAAAACAATTTTACAATAATAATTTTAGAAAACACAATCAAACGAACTCATAATTATTCAATAGTTTTGAAGCATCACGTAATATTATTTATATAATATTTTTATTTAATAACATAATAAAAACAAATAATATGAGTTCACTTTTTTCAAATAAGTAAAAAAATAAAAAGAATTTATTTAATATATATTAAATATTTTTATTTATAAAAAACATCGTATATCGTTGGTTCCATAAAACTGCAAGAGCATCTGATAATTCGCCTTTGAAAAGGGGCCCCGGCTTCCCGACGAAACTCGTTGTATCAAAAATCAACACCATTAAAGATCACGTGACCGTGACACCCAACTGAAATATCTTCCAACCCGCACTTATTTTTATTATTATTATTATTATTATTTAACCCAAACTATAATCAAGACTTGGTTACAGGAGTTACATTTATCAATCTGAATTTAAAAATTAAATAAAAATTTGAAATTTAAATATTTAATATAAGTGATATATATATTTTTTCTTTGAAAATTTATTAAATTTTAAATTATATGACTATTTTTTAATACATGATCCTTCACTTACGTAAAATATTAACAATACTTGAGAATAAATAAAATAAAATCAATATAATCATGAACATTAGCTTCGTTTGCTCTTTTTTTTTTTTGAAACTTTAATTTTTTTGTTTATTTGTTGAATTATTCTGATTAAAAAAATTGAAAAAGTCAAAAAAAAAAGAGAATATTTTACTAGAAAAGCAACCTAAAATATGATATTAACATATTTGTGTAACTTTTGATTTTTTTTTTAAATTTTAGATAATTCTTTTTTAATTTTTGTTTCGTCTCATTTTAAGATAAATTATACCTACACCCAGTAAATTTAATGAACATCACATTGTCACCTTATTTAATTTTTAAAATATCACTGACATTATATATTAGTTAACACTGTTAACAGCGTAATAAATTTACTATATTATCCTTATTTTACACAACAAATTTACCAAAATACCCTTATGCAAACACTCACTTTAGCTCCCACGCCAGCTCACTCCAACTCCAAAGTTCCACCCCAAGTATCGTCATCCTAACCCTACATCTGGCTCCCTCATTCCCCATTCCAGCCCCTTTCGTTACCATTCTAGCACTCTTCATATTCACTCAGCAACCTATCATAACTCATCCAAACCACACACACACACACACACATATTTACAATTTATAAGCATGAATATCGACATTCAAACATAAGTTGGTGGTTGCAGTTTGATGTTTGGAGGTTGCCATTGGTGGCTGATGGGTCTCGACACCTACGTCCTCACCAAAACCCTAACCTTCACCGCCACCTTCTCCGTCATCAGTGACCCCATTCTGTGGCTAGTCACTCTCACCTTCTTCTTCACCAGAGGACTCATCAATACCGGGCTGGGAAACAAAATTTCTTATCAATTAGTCTCTTTATTCGGAAACTCCTTCTTAGAATTGGGTTACAATTTAGTCTTCACAAAACGTTGTTATCATCGGCGATTCCGTCAATGCCTGTGTGCGCCGAGGGGATTTTCCTATCATTGATGAAGTCTCTGTGTGTTGCATGTGGGAGCAATGTAGATAATGGAACAGAGCACAAGTTGGGGTCTTGTTTGATGCTTACTTGCCTTTGGACTTTGGTAATTTCGTCTTCTATGTTTTTGACCGCCATGGCTGCGAACCCTTTGAGTGCAAACTTAGCGTATAGTGTGATAAACGAGACGATTAGGTGGATCGATTGGGCTAAGCGACGATGGAGGTTGATTGGCTAAAGTGTGGTGACAATGGCGAAGGTTTAAGGGTTTGGAATGGTAGTAGCTGTGAGGTTTGCGAAGGGGCAGCAATGCAGGTGGCAAAGGGAATGGCGATGCTGGTGCGTGTGGTGGTGGTGAGGGTTTGTGATGGTGGTGCGTGCGGCGTAGCTGAGATGGAGGCAGTAAGGATTGGGGATGGGAGCTAAGGGCTAGAGTAGTTTAGCTAAAACCAGCACAACCATATAGCAAGAGGATAGAGAAAAAGGTTAAAAGGTAAGACAGTTTAAGATGACAGTTTAATTATCATTAAATTCAAAGAGTATAAATGTAATTTACTCATGATTTTAGTAAGAATAATTGATAAATAAATAAACTATTACTTTATGCAGGCATCATACTGTAGTATTACTAGTCATTACTTATGTTTAAAAGTATTTTAAAAATAATTTAATTATAAAATTAATATTAAAAATATATTTTTAAAAATTATTAGGAGTAATTAAAAAATTTATTAGCCTCACCACAAATTCTTAACATTACTAATAACTTTTATTAAACCAATTCATAATTTTGATGGAAGGGCCTGACTTCTCTCCAGTTTTTTTTGGGATTGAATCTATTCAATCGGGTCATTTTCTAACAAAAAATGAAATTACTTTGATAATTTAAATTGTTTATTTTAATAATTATAGTGTATATATTATTATTGTAAAAAATTAAGTTGATTGGATATCGTTAACCGATTTAACAAATTATATTTGTATTAACAAAATAAATAAAAAATTAACATCATTGTTTATTTTTTATTAATATAAATGCGATTTGTTAAGACAGTTAACGATATTCGATTAATTTAATTTTTTACAGCAATAGTATATGCACTATGAACAATAAAATAAACGATTTATATAATCATGATAGATCTATTTTAGGCCAACAAATGGTTCAACTAAACCGGTTTAGTCCCTAAAGGGACGGGAGAGAAGCCATTCTCTTTTATCAAAAGCAACAAACAAACATATTTAATTAAAAAATAAAAAAATAACTATATATTTTAAATCACATATGTAAATAAATAAAAAATGTATTTAAAAAAAAATTAAAAATTAAGTTTAAAATAAAAGTAAAAATACTTTTAAAATAAATAATAATTTTGAAATAAAAATTATTAAATTAATATTTTTAAATATATATACCACATAATTTAAAGGGTTGATTTGATGATCAAAACTTTGAACTTAAAAGTTTGTTCTTCCAAAGGTTTCAAGTTCAAAATTTCTACGGCTTGTTTGTTATTTCGGATAAAATTTAATAAGATATGAGAATAATATTGGAGTCTCACATGTTTTTATATACACTAAGAGATAATAGATGGAATTATGTATTAAATAAGGAATTTAATTCATGTTTAATTTGAGTGAGAAAAAAATATAATAAGAATTATAAAATTATTTATGTTCGTTAAATAAGAAAAGAAGATAATATAAAATTTAGTATTAATAATACCCATAGAGAACTTGGTATCACTAATACTATGATTAGGGAATTGTTACACCAAGTCCCTCAATACAAACATAAGATTTACAATATTAAGGGGATAAAATTTTTGATGAATCATCCATGTCTCTTAGTCCAATACTCTAATCTATTCTCTCTTAATCCCTTATAACAAAAATATACGCGTTATTAATTCTTTAAATTAGTTTATATAAAATTTTATCTTGATTTTAATTAAATCTCTCGCTAGTAAACGCTAAATTAAGCCTTTAATAATTAGGCAAAATATATGTAAATTAATCCGAATATTTTAAATATATATATATATAAATAAAGAATATCCGCCCTTCTTCCACAATCCATATCAGAACGGCAGTAATGCTCCATTTGGAGAACTTGCACCGGCAACCAAACAACGCGGAATCACTGGTAACGGTTGACCCGAGTTAACCCTGGTAAACGGCATGGGCGCAGTGCGCACCCGGTTGATCTTACTTAACCCTGGTTAACTCCGACGCATCCTAGCTATATAATTAGGCTATCGGGCGACCTTCCTGTCTCGTGCTCTTTCAGAAGTGGGGTCGTTTGGTTCCCCTTATTTCTTGATACTCTCTTTCTAGGGTTTCTCTTTTCTTTCTCTCTCTATCTTATCAATGGCTGCTGAGGTGGAGTACAGATGCTTCGTCGGAGGGCTCGCCTGGACCACCGACGATCAGTCCCTCGAGAGGGCCTTCTCCCAGTTCGGTGAAGTCGTCGAATCGAAGGTCCGTTAGATCCCCGTCGCAGAGATCGGATCCGTCCGATTCGGCTTTGTTGACCCACCGATCTGTTCTCTGTTACTCTCTGGTTTTACTGTTCTCTGTTAACTCTATATGTTACTTTTTTGATCTCCTGAAACGGTACGTTCATCTTCCTTTTTTGTCAAAAGATGAACGATCGATCGATTTTCATGTTTCAATCCTATTTTTTTCGCATCTCATATAAGCTTTTATGTAGTAGATCTGACTAAGTCGTATCCACATGTTGTTTAATTTTGATTTTAGATCATCAACGACCGGGAGACTGGCAGATCTAGGGGGTTTGGTTTCGTGACGTTCAAGGATGAGCGGTCGATGAGGGACGCAATCGAAGGGATGAACGGGCAGGATCTCGACGGGCGCAACATCACCGTCAACGAGGCCCAGTCCCGCGGAAGCGGTGGTGGCGGTTTTCGGAGTGGTGGTGGCGGCGGCGGCGGTGGTCGTGGATACGGAGGCGGTGGTGGTGGTGGTGGTGGTTACAACCGCGGAGGCGGTGGTGGATATGGAGGCGGTGGGCGTGACCGGGAGTACGGTTCCGGTGGACCGCGCTACTCGAGGGGCGGAGGTGGCGGTGGTGGTTCGGATGGGAACTGGAGAAATTAAGTTTTTAGGGTTTGGGAATTTGGGGTTGGGCCTGTACGGCTCTTTCTAGCGTGTTTCTCTCTCTGTGGTTTAGTTTCCTGAAATTTGTTTCGGGTTTGTGATAATTATTGTTTTAGGTGGTTACTTGGTTGCTACTCTCTCTTTTTTATCGCCCGGCGGTTCGGTGTGTTCTTAAATGTTTTGATTTTCCGGTATTGAAAGAAGTTTCGATGAATGTGGATTGAGCGAAACAAATAGAGAATTGAACTGTCATTACCGAATTATTTGTTTTGTTGTGTTGTGTTTTTGCTTGTAATTCTTCAACCACCACCATCCAGAAGATATGGGAGATCCAAATTTTTTTAAAGAAAATCTTATTTCCACGAGTTTGAGCATTGGAAATTTATTAGGAACAAATGAGAATGCCATGCACATTGAGCGAGCCTTGGCTAATGTGGATTGGCTGCCTTTTGGATAAAAATGGTAAAAAAATTTAAAAAGTGGGAAAAAATTATAAAAAAGTTAAATTAAAACATAAAATTTATAAATATTTTATTTAAACTTTTACTATTTTTAAAATATAATAATATTTTTATTTATAATTTATTTATTGTATATAATTTTTAATATTAAATATATAAAATGATAAAATTATTTATTTTGAATAATCATATGTAAAAAAGTTAATTTTTTATTTAAATAATTAATTTTTAAAAATTAATTTAACAAATTATTTGTTTTTAATTAAATTTATTTTTAAATAAAAAATAAAATTTTAAGTTAGTTGTAAATTGGGCTAAGTGTCCATGCAGGCAGGTTAAGTGTCATTTATCTCCCATTTATGCAGCAAAAGTGATTTTATATTATGTTATGTAAAATGCTTTTTTGGTTCTATAATTAAGTTTACGTTTGGTTTAGTTTTATTTTTTTTAAAAAAACTTTTTTCTTTAAGTATTAAAAAATCCACTATTTATTCTATTGTAATAATTAATTGATGGTTTTTTTGCATCTTTTTATATTTTTAAAAAATTAAAAAAAAAACAATGCCAATCGCAGCCAAATAAGAATCTCTTAAACAATGTATCTGGGACCAAACAACTACTCTTGGACATCGCGGGCCTGTTTCCAAGCATCGTGAATGACGATATTCTACAATTTGTGCAGAACACATACATAAAAGTAAATTGCAGAATTAAGTATTTAAGAAATCGAATTTTTATTGGTAAGACTATTATATTTATTTGAAAAAAATTGGTGATTTAATTTGGATTGATTCAAATTCTAGGATTAAGTTTAATTTTTTAAAATAATTGTTCATTATAGTTCAATTCAGAGATTTAAGTTAAGGTATGGAACAAAATTGAGTTATTTTATTAAAATTTGTTACATTTGTATTGTATTGTATTGCATATAAATAAAAAATTTAAAAATATTAATTATTATTTGTTACATTTCTATCTTTTTCTCGTGTTCTTCTAGTAATACGTCAACCATAGTAATTCACAATTATTTGTCTCTTTAGCGGGTCTGCTACTTTTTTTATTATTATTTTATTTAATATATAAAAATATATTATTTAAGTATTTAAATGTACTATTGCCCCAAAAATATATTATTATTATTATTTTATCTAACATGTAAAGATATATTATTTAGTAATTTAAATAAAATATTCCTCAAAAAGTATTAAATAATTGTTCTCCAAACTATTTAGATGATTATTTGCGTAAAGAATGCACATAAAAATAAATAAAATAACTAACTATCAAAAAAATTAATTTTCTATTGGTGTAAGTACATAAATTATTTTTATATTTGATTTTATCTTTTAGAACATAATTAACCATTATAGTTGGGTTCACAAATTAAGGTAATAGTATGGAATGAAATTGAGTTATTTTTTAATTTTGTTATATTTTTATTTATTAAAAAATAGATATTAATTATTAGGAGGTGTTCTCTACTATTTGAACATGTTTGTTTTGTGGGATACAAAGATAGAATTTGATTAACAATCTTATATATCATGTTTGGTTGTAACAAAATAGATTAGATATATTATTCAGAATGGATTGTGAATTCCATGAACACGGAATAATCTTATCTTAGGAAATAGTGGAATTGATAATACAATCCATGTTCAAATGTCAAAAAAAAATTTATTATTATTTTTTAAAAATAATATTATATATTTTTTAATTAGAAAAAAAGTTTATTATGATTAGTTTTAGAAAAATAATTTATTTTTTATTTATAAAAAATAGTTTATCATTTTAAAAAAAACTGTTTGTTGTTTTTTTTTTAAAAAAAATCTGTTTATTATTATTTTTTAAAAAAAATGTTTTTTATTATTTCTTATTTTAAAGTATATTTTTTAATTATTTTAAAAACTGTTTTTTAATTATTTTTAAAACTTTTTTTATATATGTTTTATTTTAAAAACTGTT
>JAOTRH010000020.1:728647-748075 GCA_034768845.1 Heliamphora exappendiculata | reverse complement strand
TCTAGAGAGTGCCTTAAATTGTCCCACGTTGCTTATTGAGAGACTTCTCTGTGTAGTTTATAATACTCAGTTTCTATCTTTCTTAACACTTAGATTTTCACTTAGATTTTAAGTAGTTGTGTTGGTTAGGCCAAAAGATAATGACCCAATAAAATCTACTGCATTAAAAATGGACTGAGTTTTTTTTATCTGATATTAAATTACTTAGAAGCCCACCATCCAACCTATATAATGGAGTCTCTCCCCCATAAAGATTTTTCTATTCCGATCTCCCGCATTAAACAGAGGAGAGTCAACCACCAAGCAAAAAATTTCAAATGCACAAAATTTGCTTGCGTTAGAAAAACACACACACACACACACACAAAAATAGTGGTAGAAAACTAGAACAGAAAAAAAAAAAAAGAAAAAATAAACCCAGCTATAATGGTGACTGAAAATAGTTCCAAATGCATAAAATTTGTTTAGAGTAGAAAAATGCCAAACACAGTAAATATTCCAAAACCAAAGCTTTTGTCAAATTTTTTGTGCCGATTCATAGTTAAGAGTAGATCCATAAGGTTTCTCCAGGCTAATGGACAAGAAATGTTCTAGCTTTTATGATAATATCTCAACTTTTTGTTAGGATTTTAAGCACAAATTTCTAAAAAAATTAAAATAAATTAATTTGGGCAATCAAACGAAAATTCACGCAGGCTTCAATCCACAATAACTAATACAAAACAGGAACGTCCAAGAACACAAAAAAGTACGTAGTTCGGCTGACTGCCTACCTCAACAGGTAAGAATAAACAATCCATTATATAAAAATAAGAATTACAATGATCACTCTCTACCTCACAATATATTTATGGTCTCAAACTCAGTCTCTCACCGTCTCTTTACACTCTTTAATATCTAAAACTGAGTCTTATTCTATGTATTAGATGTTCTGAACACTCTCTGGTTTCTATGGGACATAAACCCTTATATAGGAAGCCTCTAGGTAAAAAAAAAAAACCTTAGCTGTCGCACAAAAACTTTTATTACGCAACAGACCGCTCGAGTGGACCCCAAACTGTTCGAGCAGTAAATATCCCGAGAGCATCCTAAGAAAAATCGAAAAATCGAGGCAAAAATCCAACAATCTCCACATTGGCTCGAATATCTAAATCATCTTGAAGATATGTCAACTGCCTCGTCTTGCACCCCTTTTCCGGGTATGAATGCTCCACCCTCTCTGGATTATCAAATTGAATAAACTTAGACCAAATTCAAGTCACACATGAACTATAGATGTTTATGGGAAGAACGAAGGAAGAGATAGAGTTGTTCAATAGACGATGATTGCAAGAACTATTTTCTTTATAAAAAAAAAAAGTAAACATAGTTCAACGTTATTAGTAAATGAAGGAAAACTATTCAATGCCTCCTCCTGTAATACCCTAAACAATTCAAGGCCACACATTTGTGTGAATCTTATCACTTGTGATGTAAGGCTTATACAAATATATGGCCCAAATTTGCTTACGACATTACAGGAAGGGACACCTAATAATCTATCCTATGAGACTTCATCTCTTCGAGTCGCATCAAATTTACCATACATGAAATAGAAAAATCCATCAAGATAATGCTTACTAAAAGATGGAGAACTACTTGAAAGACAAATTAACCTATGTTTGGACTAGCTTTTTTGAGAGTTTTTTTTGCTTAAAAATCTCTTTAAAAGCCTATTTATTTGGCCTCAGCTAACTTTTTTCACATATTTTTACATCTATTTTTTTATAAAAAAAAAGTCAAAAAAACAAAAAACTTACAAAAATAGCTAGTCCAAACATAGGCTTACTATTATTCCACATATTTTTACCTCAATTTTCCAATTTTCATGTTTTATCGTATAGATTCCTAGAAAGTTGCAGATGCAATTTTCAACTAATGATCCCCTTGACACAACTTGTGCAACTTGATTATCGCAGACACAATTACTTCTTAACTTTCTAAATTTTCTAGAGTTCAACCTGAAAAATAGTTAAAACTAGTGCGCCCCAATAAATTTTCATCGATGACCAACAGAAACAACCGTTGTTCTCAGAGCTCTTCCTCAAGCAACACTTGTTTAAGATTATAAGGAAAAAATGGCAGTGAAATGAGCAACACTTGTTTATCATTAAGTTATTGTAATCCAGTGAAAACAAAAGAGCCATCTATTATTCTTATTAACAAGAGTGCAAGAAACAGTAACATCATCAAGAATTAAAAATGAGAAATATCCTGAATTTTTTTTATTACATGAGGCTCTTCTAAGTATCATTCTTACAGCCGTTCAAACAAAGGTACCATTCTTACCCTTTTGAGCTCCTCACTTTCAGGAGTTCTTTTTTTTTTAAATTCTAGAAGGGAATGGACTCAAATTCACTCTACTTGCAAGATGTTATCCAACATAGGCCCATAGGTTGGGGGTACCCTAGTCCACTTGCTGCCTAAAGCCATATGTTATCACAATCCCAACCATCTAAATTTGATACTTTCAGAGATTTCAACGTCATTCCAAACAGATATTCATGTTCCTCAGAAATTGTGTCCTTTTCTACGTTGAGATACTCCTTCAATGGGCATATTTTGAATTGTGAATATGGGTCCCCCCACTGCGTCACAGAAACTTGAACATGGCTTTATGATGTTGCTAGCCCACAAGTTAGCAGACAACTATGCTACAGACCAGCTAGTTGTTATATTTGGTGCCTTAAATTCAACCAGTATTATTCTATAACCCATTCTGGCTTGCTTGACCCCGCCCTATGGTTTAGACCCTTTATATTATTTTGGGTATTTTAGACTCGGTTTATTTTAGGATTTTCTGTATAAAGAAGTGTATGCGGCCTCTAGGGTTTAAGAGTTACGAATATTGTCAACTCTTTTTATTCTCCTTTTCATAGTAATCCCTCTACCGGTCTTCGCCCTTGAGCATTGGGTTACAAGCTGAACCACTGAAATCCTTTGCATACATTATTCTGTTGTTTATTCTCAATTTAAGTATTCTGTCAAAACAATAATCTTACCTAAAACAAGGAGAGAAGGGGAAATGGTTTCCTAAACAACTTCGTACATGAAGCCATGATTACAAGAAGAAGAAGGAAAAGAAATAGAACAAGGCTCAGCCAAAAAGAAAAAAAAAAGGAAACAATACTATCTTCAGAGTTCAGGGGGACCTCTGAATCTGAAATGAGGTCTTTTGTCGAGAATTCTTAAGGTAAACGCAAAAAAAGAGGGGAGAGTAAAATCACCTAGGTGGACCAACTGGATTTATGCCTGGGGGCCACCCAAAATAAGAAAAGAAAGATTCTATATCATTGCATTTTGGCAGACCATGACTAACCTGATATCAGCAATTGTATCATTGTAGATCTTCGTCAAAAACAAGCGAAAGGGCAAACAGATACATGGGCCAATCCAAGCTCAAACCATATGCTCAAGAGAAGTAAAAATAAAAATCACTTCTTTTTCTAAATTTGAAAAATGACCAGACTTAGCAAATAAAAACCTTTCGTTTCTATCCCATAATGAGTTAAAAATTAAAGAACAAGTTGGCCAATGCCTTCGGTAGACATTTCTGGTTCCAACGCACCATCCTGAGGTAACAGCTAACAAACAACGAATGAAAGGAAACAAATCATCTATAAGTATCTTTTGTTATATACGGTGCTATTGTATTCTGTTTTTCTTGATATGTACTTTGTACCTGTTTGGCACGTGAAAGGACTATATCCTCTCTGCTATGATGAAAAGAATTCTCACAGATATTTACCTAATACCCATTTGTTACATTTGCTTGTGCCTCATCTACAAGTTCCCGAATCATGGTTTCTGTTATGATTTACACCTAAGCAAATGAGAAGAGCAGAAACAACCAACCACACAAGAGTACCTAATTTATGTGATTGGGCTTAAAGCCTACGTTAACAGACAAGGTGGGCAGATGACACACAATGTAAAAGGGAATAATACAATGAGCCAGCTGTGATTGTAACTCTCACCTAAAATCTTAAATTTCAAAATACCCAATATGTTATATATTTATATATATAGGAAAGCCAAATATGACTAATCTCTTCGGACCTATTAGCCACGGTTCATGAAGGGATTATAAGAAAAATTGAGTTAAATATAAGACACCAACCCACAACAGCTTCTTCTATAAATGTAATGAAGTATGATCAATGACCTAAGTCCAAACCATAGCGTGGATTGTACATTACTTCTTATGGATTATGAGAGCATTAAATATAAGACACCAACCCACAATAATTTCTAGAAATGTAAGGAAGTACGTTCAATGGCCTAAGTCCTAACCATGGCTTGGATTGTACATTACTTTTGATGGATTATGAACACGTATAACACGACTTGTTTTTTACACTGATGGTGAGTTCCGTTGACTCATATGCAGAGAAGGAAATTCAACTATAAAACCAGTTGTAAAACTGAGGTCAAGCAGCCATAGAATCTGGATTTCAATTTTTTATTTTAATTAACGGTCAAGAGAAGTGATAAAGCTCTCATTCAACTTGGATGATATCAGATATTGTGTGCAACTTCAACAGAAGATTTAACTTCCAAACATTTATCAAATGTTGAAATTGTGTTGGTAGCAGAGTAGAAGAGCATTCCTGGATGATGGATGGAACAGACGACCTTTTTGCCCAAAGGACCAAACACCATTAGGAGGGGAACCGCACCTGCTTCCCCTCTGCTAAAAATTATACAGCTCTTTTAGGACACAAAAAATTAACACAGATTAATCATATAAAATAATCTCAAACTATTTATACGTGTATAATATTTACTTGTGAAATTTACGTACATATAAATAGCCAAAATTATTTTTAGGTGGTTCATCATTGCCAATCTTCTGCATCTCTACTTTGATATTTGATTTAAACGTGATTATCTTACTTGATTTGATATTCATTCATTATATTATATTATCTTTACAGCATAATTATACATTGTCTTTGTGGTGTAATAATACATTGACTTTGTAGTGAGATCACCTATATGGCGTTGTCTTTTTTGTCAATAATACGACAAGCACTAAGGCTCTTACTAAAACTCTTACTTAAAAACACTGTTTATTTCATTTTTGCACACTTTCCAATGTATTTTCAAAAACTGCCAAATAATTTTTTAGTGTTGATACGAACACAATGGATTTTCAACAGTGTTTTTAGTACACATTTAGTGCACTTTTTAGTGTTCCTAAACTTATCCTTTTTTTAGTGTTGATATGAACTTATCCCTTTTTTATTGTTGATACGAACACTAAAGTTTACGCAAACACTTTTGAGTGTAAGTTTTAGTCTTCACAGTTGGTGTTTGTTTAAAATTTAGTGTTCATATCTCATTTCCTTCCTTCTTATTTTCCAAAATCATAAGATTCGGGATAGGGTCCGGCCTGGCAAAAATAACACGTGCCGACCTTTCCTTGGTGCAAAACATAACATAATCATTGTACAGACTCCGCTGGCCAGCTAGTAAGTTTGTAACGTTGTTCAGGACAAAGTACAGGGGCTGTCCATGGTTTGGGTTGGATTGCTTGAGCTCTAACTTATTGATTATATGTATTTAATTTTTAATTTTATTACCCGCAATTGATAAATAGATTTGGCAAATTTTGACTCCACAAATTTGACAAATTTATGAATGAATGCGGTTTAGTTTGATGATTTGAATCTCTTTATTTTAGATTTTTTTGTTGAATTCGTTCTATTTTGTAGCCAATTTAAAATAAATATTTATATTTTTCTATATTAAGAATATTTATTTTTGATAGATTTAAAATTTTAAAAATCATGAATTTATTAATTAAACCACACATATAAAGAAATTATATAATTTTCACATTAAAAAACAAAAGCAATAAGTAACCTTATCTCATAATAAATGTAAAAATTTATAAAATTAAATATTTACTAGTCGAATTAAATTTTACCGGTGCCTCTACTCAAAATATGTAACTAATTATCACTCAAAAAAAATTTAACACACCCGTCACCCAATTAAATCATAAATAAAAATATCTATTATCATGTTAATCAAATTCAGCTACACGATTTGAACGAGCTGGATTAATCCATGAATATACCTACAAATTACATACACAAAACAGCTCCAATAACGAGAAAACCAAAGATTGCTTTGGCTTCCCTACACTTTACAAGGATTGCGACTGGACTGTGGCACCCTCGTGAAAGGATTTGTACGGTCATTGGATTTGGGACCACTTAGATCCCACAAAAGACGATAAAACAGAGAGGGCAGTCTATGAATGAAATTCTTTCAGATAGTGGAATCTATATATGGGTCTTTTTATATCTTTTTTGGGTGGCATGCATATCTTCTCTCTCTAATCAGTGAGAATTCCTAAAATATCTAGGAGTTAGCAATCTTTATAAACCAAACCACGTTATGAGTTTTGATAAAGCTAAAGTTTGTGTCCTGGTTTTTAGTTTTTAGTAGCCTCTGCTGGTTTTTTTGGGAGTTCGAGTGGGGTTTCCTAGAATAAAGACCACATGCTTATATCTTAATAGAGAAAAATCTAAATTGATATTACATATAAACAGAATAAAGAAAAGGACTTGAATTTTGACACAATAGTAGAAAGGGAAATTTTATAGTGGACGTCTTGGTTATTTTTATTTTAGTTATGGTAATGATAAGTTTAGACTTTTGATTATGACAATTTTAAGCTTAATTATAACCATTTTAGACTCTACAATGTGTACTTAGCAGGTTACTAGTGCCTGGCGCAAGCAATGTATGTACAATTCAAATTATTTTAAAATATAAAAATTTAAAATATTTTTAAGATTAAGACGAACCTTTTGTAGAGAGAGAGGGAGAGAGACTAGACAGTTAAAAATTTAAAATATTTTTAAAATTGAGGCAAACTTATTGTAGAGGGAGGGGGGGGAGAAGGACTGAGCAGTTACAAATGATTTTTTTCAAGATAAGAGGAATTAGAAAGATGCAATTATTGAGAATAGTTTGAAAAATGAAGAGAATTTTCACAGCATCTAAATTAGAAAACACCAAATAAGTGTTCTATGCAGTTACAAATGATTTTTTTCAAGATAAGAGGAATTAGGAAGATGCAATTATTGAGAATAGTTTAAAAAATGAAGAGAATTTACACAGCTTCTAAATTAGAAAACACCAAATAAGTGTTCTATTTTATAAGATAGTATAGATGGCGTGCCCTCCTTTAGTTATTTCAATATTTGCATTTAGTTATTTTAGCTTTGGCTTTGTTTATTTCAATTTTGGTTTTAATTATGATAATTTTAGGCCCGTTTGTGACTATTTCAACTTTGATTTTTGATTGTTTCAACTTTAATTTTTGTTATTTTAACTTTAGCCTTTATTATACAAATTTAAGTTTAGTTAAAAGTGCATATGATATGCACCCAAATAATAGGGCACACTATCGTATCACCCTGGTAAAAGGCAAAGAAGATTTAAAAGTTTTGATGATACTGATTCTTCCCCCACCTTGTTCTTTGCCCACCACCATTTTGTGGTTCTTGAAGCAGACAAATCATTAAAATTCTACAATCGTTGCAAGTCCTCTCGGCCAACTGGCAAAGACCCCACCACACCCCCCGTCTACTCCTGGAGCTTATAAAGAGCAGGCATTGCCACCACTTTTTGCACAAATCAGCCCTTGACTAGAGTCTTTCCTGTTGACCCTCTTCATCTTTCTCACTTCTCTTAGCCATTCACCTTTTTTATCTCCATTTCCTCACCTTGAATTCATCAATTCTTTCACAGCGCTCTTATATTTCTTATTTCCCACCATATTCTACTTCCCTAGCAGTGAGATCAGAACCAAAGATATGGCATCAATGTCCTCCCATGGCTCCGGCTCTTGGACTGCTAAGCAGAACAAAGCCTTTGAAAAGGCTCTAGCTGTGTATGACAAAGACACGCCCGACCGTTGGAACAATATTGCCAAGGTTGTCGGTGGGAAAACTGTGGAGGAAGTGAAGAGGCATTATGAGATCCTTGTGGAGGACATCAAGAATATCGAGGAGGGCCAAGTGCCCTTTCCAAACTACAGAACCTCTGGGGGGAGTAGCCAAGGAAACACAAGCGAAGAGGAACAAAGGTTGTATCATAAAACATAGTAGTAGAAAAAAAAAGTGACCCATTAAATATAACTATCACCGACCTTCTTAATTACGGTATCGAAAAATGTATTGGTATTGGCGACACGGTCATGTATAGCCCGATATTGGATATTGTCGACCGATACAATGGTTAATATCAGTATCGGATGCTCCACGTTTCAATATTATCAACCGATACGATAAATAACGACCGATATTTAGAACTTTAGCTATCACCCTCTTACACTTATTTTATTTTCATCTCCACTTTCTTGACTATCCATGCTACTTCTTATCAGAAAATTCATAAAGTTTCAACTTGGACTAGTTGAATCCCTTCTAGTGGTCATGAGAACCCATCTCCCCCCGCAAATCCCAAATTTTTTTTGAAAAGAAAAAAAAAAACTTTTTACTGCATAAATCATGTATCACCATTTTCCCTCTACCCAGGCCCTTCCTATATGAGACAACCATCAAAATTGAGGCTGTTTGGTGTATCTAAAATTATTAATTTATAAATTATAATAAAAAAGATGTGAGTATGACTTATAGCATAAATTATAAATATTTGTAAAAATTATGAACTTATAATTTTAAATAGTAAAATTTGTATTTATTAATTTAGAACTAAAAACTACAATTACAAAATTATAAGTATACCTATTTGAATTTTCCTAGCTTTTTAAGACTCCTGTCTTCTAATATATGCAAGCCTGAGTTACACTCATCGCGTTGCTTTGAATGTCATTATTCTCACCATTAATTTTGCATTCGAATGGAGGTTTTCTCCTTTTTTGCTCCTTTTTTCCCTTTACAATCGGTGCCAATAATCTTATTGTTAACATCTCAGCCATGACCATGAGTACTGGTAATATCATATAAGCAACGGTAATCGCAGTAATTATACATTTAACACCTGATCAAAACATATCTTGATTTATTGATATGCGATGATAATTTTTGCAATTTGCAGGATGAAGAATCTGAAGCTCCGGTGACTTACAGAGTCGAAGTGGCGGCGACAAATAAGCACTGTTTATTCTGTTTGCGAGTAGTAATTCAAGAATCACAGAAGATGATTCTTCTTTCCGTTATCGTATCGATTATGATCTAGTCGTAATCTAGTTAGCTTCTGAAAGGCGTACTGGTGCTCCAAGAAGTAAAATAAAGTGACGCTCTGTAGTTCTCTTATCCGCAAGTTCGCGATGATTTCTGTGAAATCAAATCTATTTATGAATGCGGTTCGTTTTGACAGATTTGAAAATACTATTCTCGAAGATTCACGGATGGAAATAAAACTGAAAGCGAACTGGAAATTGCAATATAGGGCAAAGGCAAATAAATCAAATTAAACAGATGTATTGATTTAAGATTTCGAAGAGATCTGACCTTGAAAGTAAATTTTTTGACCTGTTGAATCCTCCTGAATCGTGAGAAGAAACACAAACTTGGCGAAATCGAAGAGAGGCACTTAGAAATGAGAGAGAGAGAGAGAGAGAGAGAGAGAGATCCGTGAACGGTTATGGAGAGAAGGGCAAGCAAACTGAGGAAGGCGGGAAAATGGGCATTTGGCAAAGCTTATGAGATCTACTTTTCAGCTTTTAGTTTTCAAAAAAGTTATTTAGAGAGTGTTTGGGATAATTTAATAAAACAAATGTTAGAAGAAAAAAAATTTAACTTTTTTGTAAAGTTGCCTTTAAAGCTATACAAGCTTATTATCCCAAACAGATCAACTTAAAAGTTGAATTTTTTTAAAAAAAACTAGCTTTGTTAATGATTCCAAACAGGGGCTTAAGTCTATGTTTGACACGAAATGTTTTTTATTCCGCAATTAAATAAAACTATCAAGCAAGTCCAAAGGCCTGATCAAAAAAATAAGTACAAAGGCCCGGATTATCAACTTTGACATTTTGATTTTTTTTGGTTACAAAAGCTAAAAAATCAAAGGTGTTTATTTGGTAAAAACTAAAAAAACAAAAAATAAAAAAAATTAAATTAAAATACAAACTTTTAAAATATTTTATTCAAACTCTAACTATTTTTGAAATATAATAATACTTTTTATTTATAATTTATTTACTATCACTACCACATAAAATATTAAAAATTGATATATTAAAATTTTATTTTGGGAGGCCTCTGGACAAATTTCCCTATTAGAAAAAATTGAAACACAGGCTTTTAATATTTTTATTTATCAGTGTGAAATTCATTCATTTTTAAGGTTAGAGGGTCCTGTTGTCAGTAGCTCACGGTAGGCTATTGTGAGTTCAAAATTAGTTTACTTATTATTTTAAAATTTAATCGAAATTATTTATTATGTTGAACTCATTAAGTAAGTAATTTTATAAAAAAATCAAGTCAATCGGCAGTCATTATCTATCTAAACAGAGTATATTTGTTTTGAAAAAAAATAATTATTATATAATATTTTTAAAATAAATTGACAAACAAATATATCCGTATCATATGACTAATAATATTTTATTGACCTGATTTTTTTACAGTTATTACCTACTCGATGAGTTCAAAATAATAAATGATTCTAATTAAATTTTAAATTATCAAATAAAATAATTTTAAACTTACAGCACCTCCTCACAGCACAGTAATTCTACAGTTACTCCATGGTTCACTGCATCTGCATGGACTTACCGCATGGGGCACAATAAATGCTAAAGAGGGATGTCCATTTTAACAAAAAAAATATTTTTCACTGCTTCACTAACAAACAAATTTTTATGAAGCATAAACTCTATAGAGTTTTAAGAAGGTCAAGCTCTCTCTTCTCAACAAAGGAAAGAAATGAACGGATTATTCTCTTTAACGAACACTTGATGTTGATCATAAAAACCACCAACTAGAAAGAGAAATTAGTCTTGTAGGTAATTATTTTGGCCACCGAATAATTCTGTTATTTAATAAAAACATTTTTGTTAATTAGGTGGTGTTCTAATTTTTTATTTTAGATGTTTTCTTTTTAATTTTATTCAATAAATTATTGGTTTGGGATGGTAGATTGGTAGATTTTATTCATTTTGAAATTTTTGAAATGAAGTTTATTTTGTATTATATTTGTTTGTTTTTGCATTTTAACTGTTTGTTACAAGTTTCAAGAGATTTTTTTGAGTTAAAGTCAGATTTTTTTTTTTTATGGTTAACATGTAATCATCTAATTATCTAATTTATTTTTTTGATCTTATGAAGGCATGGAAAAAGAAGTTTCAAGAGGGTGTATCGTGACAGATTAAGACAAAACTATGAAAAAGACAATTAAGATTGTGTATTCTCTGAGTATAATAGTGACAGATTAAGACAAAACTATAAAAAAAACAATTAAAATTGTATTTCTTAATGCACGACACCGGTTGTGCTCATGGCATATAATGAAAATGGTGCTTGAAAAATTGGGAGGGTACAAATAATATGAATCAAATACATTTTATTTACAAAATGCAGTTTATGATTCATTGACGAAGGAAGATTGTGAAGAAAAATGGGATAGGTTTATTGAGAAGTATAATCTTCAAAGTAGTGAATGGTTGCTTGGGTTATATGAAGAGAGAGATTGTTGGGTACCTTCTTTTGTGAAAAATATATTTTGGGTTGGAATGTCATCTACTCAACAAAGTGAAAGTATGAATGCTTTCTTCGATGGGTGTATTAATGCGAAGACTACTTTAAAATAATTTGTTGAACAATACGAGAATACTTTATCAAAGAAAGTAGAAAATGAAAAGATTAAAGATTTAAATTCTTTCCACTCTTTCATTCCATGCATTACTTATTATGAGATGGAGAAATAATGTCAATGTGCTTACACAATATCAAAATTTAGAGAGCTTCACTAGGAGATAATAAGAAAATTTTGTTGCACTTTGAAAAATATTAAGAAATGACCTTGTATTTCAGAATATATGGTAAAAGAAGATATTGCACTTACATATAACCACCGAACTGTGTCCTTCATTGTTCATTTTTTCGAGGATACTAACGACTTTAATTGTTAATGTAGGTTATTTGAGTTTACAAAAATTTTGTCCAGACATTTACTTATGATGTCCTTTCAAAGAAAGATTCAACGAGTTCTAGAAAAATATATCTTGAGAAGATGGAGTAAAACTGTCAAAATGTGCTACACTAAAGTGAAGATTGGTTATGACAATTGGTTTGGAAAACTTGAAGCACAACGTTTTGAAAAATTTGCAATGCTTTCTGTTAGGATTTTGTTTAATGATCTTTCTCCTGGTGCTGATAAGTCTGTGACACAGTTTAAAGTTATTAATCTTTACATCACTTCTTGATATGACGCACTTTTGGTGATTGAAGTTTTTTTTTTGTAGATTTAACAAGAAGGATGAAACTAATGGTTGACCAGTTGTTTTGCTCAATATTTGGCATGATCGCTCGATCGGTCTAAAGACCGCTTGAGCGGTCTATTTCAAGGCTTAATTATATTTTTAGTAGGGTTAGCAGTCTTTGGCTATATATTCCAGATTAGGTTACTGTAGTAAATGTAGGTTGTATTTTATTTTTTTGGAGAGATTGTTACTAATCTAAGGGGGAGAAGTTTTTTTTTTATGAATAATTGACGATTTCTGTCCACTTAACTTTGTAAAAGATCATCGTCAAATCTTCAGCTTCATTATCACATTCATTACTTGAGAGGATTCTCAAGTGACAAAGTCTGAATGAAGATTTCAAAGGCAAGCAAGCACAGAATTGGCTCACGAGAATTCGGCAAAAAGACGGATAACTTTAGGTTGAGGATTCAACTGGTGTAATAAGACGTTTCTTATAATCAAACTCTTATATAGTGCTTGTTTTTCTTGGACTAGAATTAGTTCAGTGATTTTTACTTTTTAAAAAATTTTCACGTAAAAATCTCATATCTCATAGTGTGGTGGATGCTTTATATGTTGATGTGATATTTATGTCATTGTTGCATATCAAAACCATTGAGTTATGTTTAGTTGCATGTTAAAAATTAATTTTTTTACTTTCTATAAAATTACTGAATTGGCAATAGACAATGACTACCAGTATAAGAAGATGCTAACAAGGATATGTGATTTAAAATGGGAGTTTCAAGAAAGAAAAAAAGTTTGGGGAAGCAATAAGCTTTTCACTTGTTTGTCAAAAGGATTTCACAAAAAATTAAACTCATATATAGATGGTATTATAGGTCCAAAAGAAAGTGAAAAACATACTTGATCCATCAATTGCTTGTCAAAAGGGTTGACCGGCATTAAAAGAAATGTGTTTACCATTGAAAAAGCTGTTAAGAAGAGGACATAAAGAAGTAAGAATAAAAAGACCATAACTAATAAAGAAATTCAGGTTGTAATAATTTTTTTATTTACTTGTTATGCTATTTATTTTATTTTATTTATAATAATGGCTAACTTTTGTTATTTTCATTTTGCATGAGCAGGGTGATAGAATTACATACACTACTACTACTAGAATAAGGTTTGGCATATTTCAAACACAGGAGAGTTTTAATTTGAATGTAAGAATTTATTTTTCTATTTAAAATATTTAAGCACTTAATTTAAACATCTACTAATAAATTATATTATTATAATTTAAGAGTCTAAAATGCATCAACGACAAAATATAACAAATGAGTCATTTATATTGCTGTACCATCCAAATATGTTATTCCCAATATGCTATATGAATATGCTATAGGAAGAAATGTATTCAAATATGAGTGTTGAAAATTTATTGTAAGATTATTATAATGAATCTCATGTATATATTTTTATTGCCAATTTATAGAGTTTAATTATATTACTTGAGTTTGATAATTTGTATGATTATTTATTATTTATTATTTTAGGTTCAATATGGAATATGGAGATTATATGATAGTTGTTTTGCAATATTTGAGATAAATGACAATGTGATACTAAAAGAAGATGAACCTGAGAGGAAACCTGAGGGGAACCAAAAAATTTACATTTTGAAAAACTATTTTGTTAGATTATAGAAGGTGTTTTGTTGTTATAAACTTAATTTTTTGTTATGAATAGTGTTGTTCTGTTGAATACAATTTAAAATGAATACATAAGGACAAATTATATTTTTTTTTATATTTTAATATATTTTTTTAACAAATAAGCACACGAACACGTATTTTTTTTATTTTTTTTATTATTATTGTTATTATATTAATTTTTTTTTATTATCTTATTTTTTTTAATTTGAATTACCGAATCATTACATGTACATTAGCATTTTGTAAATAACGATAAAGTATGTAAAAAATAATTTAAAAAATCTTATTATATTATTATTATTATTTTACTTATTCCCCAAAAATAAAAAAAATGCATATAACCATGGAGTACTGTACCCCTGTGGAATAACTCCCTCACAGCGGGACCCAGCTCCATTTTTAAGTACCCGCACCATCACCATAAATATATAATTTAATGAAAATAGTTTGTATGCTGTTGGGATTGTGGGCCCATGACCCATGTCAAAACTCTAACAGCAGCCAAATTTAATTCAAGACTTTAATCGATTTGAGAATGGCTTGCCTTCAAGGGATTAGTCCGGTGCAGTTGGGCTTTTTTTTTTAAGTTTAAAATAGATCTATTTTTGATTAATTAAATTATTTATTTTATTATTTATAATATATATATTATTGTTATAAAAAATTAAGTTAATCGAATATCGTTAATTGAATTAACAAATCATATTTATGTTAATAAAAAATAAACTGTGATGTTTATTTATTATTTATTTTATTAACACAAATATAATTTGTTAAAATAATTAACGATATCCGATCAATTTAATATTTTACAGTAATAATATACATATTATAAATTATTTAAATTATTAAAATAAATTTATTTTAAAGCAAAAAAGAGCTCAACAACACTAATTCAGTCCTTCGTAAAACTGAAGACAAGCCAAGCCAGATGGACTGTTATGATTATTATTATTGTGTTTGAGATGCCAAAACGTTTACTTTTAAAAGGTTTAAATTTTTTGAAATTAAATTATTTAAAATAATTATTTAAGATAAATTTTTATTTTATCTTTTTATTAAAATATTTAATATGTTGTGACTTAATACTTTTAAGTTATTATGTTTTAAGATACGGTACGTTTTTTAAAGATTAAAATTAACTCTTGTATTTATTGTTTTATAGTAATTTCACTTAAAAAAATTAAATTATTTGAGTTATGAATAAATTATTTTTTGAGAAAAAGAAGTGAAAGAAAGGTAGGCTAGTTTTTTTAGAATGTAAAATAATATGGTTTAAAACTTTTTTTAAAATCTTTTGCAAAAGTAAAACTAGTGTTTTTTAAACAAGGGCTAAATAGTAACTCCATTTATTATTAAATAACAAGGACACCACAGTGCTGCACCTTGTTTGGGATTAATTTGTGAGCACATTTTTATGATCAAATTCATTCATTACGTAGAACTCATCGGGTTTGTTATTTATTTAAAAATTCATATTAATCGAATACCTGTAACTAAGTGATTGAGTCACATTTATTTAACAAATTCTTTTTCAAGATTATAGTATTTATTTATTTATTTATAAAATAATAGTATGAGATCTTATTAAATCACTTAGTTACAGCTATCAAATCAATCTGAATTTTTACATGAATAATAAACTCGACGAGTTTTAAGTAATAAACGAATTCTATCATAAAAATTAATTTACAAACTCACCCCAAACAAAACACAATACCGTACTATTTCTTTACAAATTCACCCCCAAACAAAACACAATACCGTACTATTCTTATTAAGCGCAGTCCCCCTACTCCTAACACAGTGAATATTAATGTTTTCTATTTCCATCAGCCTAGACTAGATTTACGGGACTGTGCTACTTGCCTATTCCTATTGCTGAGAGGTGTTTGGAGTACTTTAAATTATAAATTTATAAATTTATAAATTATAATAAAAATAATAATTAAGATTTAAAATAAAAATTATAAATATTTATAAAATTATGAACTTAGAGTTTTAGGTAGTAAAAAAATAACTCAAACGAACACTCCCTTCTAGTCAAATTTAACAAATAGCCCATTGCAAGACAAGGCTAAGCCCTTACTTGGGATATATCTAAAAAAAATTAGCTTTTAAAAAGTATAATTTTTTTAACAAAACAGAAAAAAAAAAAAAACAAAGGTTAGAGTGTTTTGATAATTTTTTTAGGGCATTTTTATTTTTTTATTTTTGTTAAAATGTCTAACTTGTTTTTATTTTTTATTTTTAAATTATAATGTTTAGAATATTAATACGATTTTTTTTATTATTAATAATAGAATAGACTTTATAATTGAGAATATTATAGCATTTTATTCAGAAAGAAATTACTGTGTTTAGAAAGCATATAGATGTTTTTGTGGGAAAAAAATTAGTTGGTTTTTTTTTTAATTAAAAAATATAACTTAAAGGTGATTTTTTAATTTTGAAAAGCATACTTTTTAAATAGCACAAACGGGGCCCGAGAAAGGCAAATTGCCCAATCATTGCCCGCGGACCCGACAGCCCGCTTTGCGCTTCTAGTCGGCCCCTAATGCTTAAGGAATTGGATTTAGATTCGGGCCTTTAATGCCGGGTTGGGTTAAAATTGGAGATCGGGTCGAACATACGGGCTGGGCTCGGGAGGAAAGTTATTTTGACCTTTTTGCTGGACTCGGATAGAGGCTTAAAGCTTTTAAAAGATTAAACTTATTTAGAAAAAAAGAAAAAGAAAAAGAAAATAAATTCGATTTTTGGAGAAATGGGCATGAATTTTTTAATTTGCAGTGCTTGAAAAAAGGGCATGAATTTTTTATTTTTTGAGTAGAGATTACTTTTTAATTGAACGAGTTATAGACTTTTCACTTTAAAAAGTTAGTGTGCGGTGTATATCTATTTTTTTTTTTGAGAAAAATGTGAAAAAAAAGTTAGTGGTCTTTTTATATATGCCAAACATTATAGTTTAAAAGATATTTTTTTATAAAAAATAAATTTTTAGATATTCTAAACCGTGCTTAGCCCTATTTGGAATAGCTTAAAAGATTATTTCTTTTTAAGAAAAAAAAATTTTAAATCATACTATTTGCCATACTAAAAAAGAAACAAAATTTTTTTCATTTCTTATTTAGGAAAAAAATGTCTATTTAAATCCCAAATAATATATTTTCAGTTCAAAAAAATATATATTTTTAATAAAATAAATATAATACCCTTAATTTAAAAGTGAGCTTTACTCACAAAATAAAAAATTATCTAATTCTCTCAAACATTACAATCTAAAAGTAAAAAGTAAAATCATATTAAACATTTATATAACAAGTTAAAATGGTTGATGTGACATATATCTATTAATCTAAAAGTTTCTATTCCTTCTAAACAATTCAACGGTGGGATGAAATTTATTGGAACTTTTGTCTTTTTTATCGGTTATTTAATTCAAGTATAACTATCAATTAAGATGTGATAATTGTATATTTTTTAATTGATTTGATATTATTTAATTTGAGTATTTGAATAATCTACTAATCTGTCACTATTAAATTTTTTTATATTTTTTGTTCCTTATAACTTCAGTTGTCATTGTAAGTCATTAAATGATTTAAAAATAATAATAATAGTGCCTTTAGACACGAATTGTACTTAGTTTTAATAAAAAGTAAAAAAGTAAAAAAAAGATCATAAAAAATTATTCCAAATAATTTAACTATTTTTCTGTCTTTTAAAAAAGTTAAACTCTTAAAAGCCAATCTTTTAAATATCCCAAACAAGGGCTTATTTGGCTAATTATGCAAATATATAAAGGGAGAGTTCCCACTTGGTTATTTTGTTTTTTTCAAACTGCATATCAAATTTTTTTTTGTTACTTAATTTAAAAATTATAACTATTCACAATTTGAAAATTAAATAATTTTACTAGTTAACTTTTTTCAACTGTATTAATTCTTGAATATAACACATACGTATACGTGTATTAACAGTTAGTTTAACTGAGCTTTTATTTGGGATGTATAAAAAGTTAAGTTTTTAAAAATTTTATTTCTTTTTAGGAAAAAGAAGAACAAAAAAAATTATTTCTTTTTCATTAAGAAATAAAAAAAACTAATGAACTTCTTGGAGGTCTAACCTTCCAACTTGAAAGATATTTTTCTACAAAACAAAAAAAAATTGCAATACATAAAAACATCATAATTATTATTATAAGCTCTGTTTTTCATAAAATTTATATTTCTAGATCATACCTGTCGAGATTTATTAAGCAGAATTTATATTGAATATGAAATTATGTAAAAATAAAAAATATTATTTTTCTTTACAAATTTTATTTGTTGTAAAACTATTTTAAGTCATGATTTATTACTTTATTACTTATTTGTTTTAAAGTCACTTAAAATTAATTCAAGCTAAATGAACTTTTAGTTTTTAA
This sequence comes from Heliamphora exappendiculata, assembly GCA_034768845.1. Classification (NCBI taxonomy): domain Eukaryota; kingdom Viridiplantae; phylum Streptophyta; class Magnoliopsida; order Ericales; family Sarraceniaceae; genus Heliamphora; species Heliamphora exappendiculata. Next base: position 729,498 of record JAOTRH010000020.1, on the reverse strand, counting down.
ACCACTTTAAATTTATACTAAATAAATTTTTTAATTATTTAACTTAAAATCACTTAAGTTAAAAAGTTCAGTTCTAAATCGAATTATGATTCAATGACGCATTAAAAACGATAAGCCACCGTTTAGAATAACTATTTTTATATAATTTTTTGAAATATATTTTTAGTGTGTTTTCCTAAATAAGGGTAAATATGCATACATTTTAAAAAAAATTTGTCATGAAAAATTAAAAAAATAAAAATAAAATACATCAAGAAATTCTAAAACACTTTACATAAAATAAAAAAAAGCATCTTAAAGTTTCTTTTTTTAGTACTCTTTTCTCAACTTTAGGCAAAATAGTCACTTTTTAGATAAGATTAACCAAAACAAACCGAAAAAATCCATGATAAAAAGTCTTAATTAAGTTAGCCAAAACATAGGCTGAACAATTTTTTTCAGAGTTAATTCATTATTAGTTATATTTAAAAAATTTATAATAAAATTGATCCACTTGTTAAGATGATTGAATATAAGGTGCTATTTTTAAATATAACTTACCTTCATCTATGTAGACTGTGCCGATTTAGTTATATTTTGAATTTAAAATTTTAAATTTTTGTAACTTTTAATATATGTAGATTTATTTTTAATAAAATTAATATTTTTAAAATATACTCATGATCGATCTCCATCAAAACAAGTTGTATATTGATCGTAAAATTATATATAAAAAAAAATAAACCAAAACAGTTCTCTTTGGCATGACGAGAAATTTATCTTTTATTTATTTAAAAATTTCTTGATTCGCAAAATCATATTTTTCATAATGTAATGTGATAAGATAAAATAATAAAGAAAGAGATTTAGTG
>JAOTRH010000020.1:693623-713871 GCA_034768845.1 Heliamphora exappendiculata | reverse complement strand
AAAGGTTAAAACAAAGAAAAATGAAACAAACAAAGAGTGGAGAGGGGAATCACAAGCATAGACTTTGAACCTTAGCTCGTCTTTTTGCAAGAAGTTTCTTCTCTCGCTTCTTTTTACGATCCATAGCATAGGTCAACTCCTCCATTTCATTTAGCATTCTCTCATCTTCATTACCCTTGGTCTCATGCTCGACATCTGTGGTTGAAGTTGCTTTCTGTGAAGGGGACAGTGCCTTTCTTATACCCATACGCCACCTACAAGGCAAACCAAAGATATAAATATGCGAACAGAGTTACATGATTACATGTTCCATATGAAAACAAAGAAACTAAAGCACCACTCTGGAGGAAAACAATGATCTACCAAATGGAATCATGTCACGGGTTGCACGTGCATGGAGGTAGATCCAGCATGTATTGAAAGGTTTAAGTTGTTGCCAACAATACTCTTATGGATATTGACTACACGCATATGAAATACCTAAAATTCAGCATACTGCAATTAAGATGATTCATTCAATACTCCACCCCCAGATTCCCTACCAATACAGCTGTCTGATGATACAACCAACTGCAGAGACCCTCAAGCACAAATTTCAAGGAACTAGCTCAGTGTGACTTCAATGTGGCCCCCATACTTCTCAAAAGGACAATTCCAGTAGGTCTGGTGCCATTACACCTGTTAAGCCCAGCAATATGACTATTTTTTTCTCTGTTTTCTCGTAAGATTTTCAAACAAAGAAAAGCATGCCTCTCATATTCGTACCTTCGTTAACCAAACTAAACTAAAGCTCATGTCCTTATCATGGCTAGGCTACATAGATTTTTTTTTTGTCCTTCTACTCTATCAAGGGCTAAATGCTCAATTAAATTTGAAAATCCAAATAATCTTTCACAACAACATCACCTGCCAATTTAAGTCTGCCTTCTACTCCCATGGTCCCATTCGCATTACCATTGAGAGCAACCTAACACTTTTTTCTCACAGTTAAATCTTCCCAAACAAACCACCTTACACTGATCGTTCTCAATTTATACTCAATTGGTAATATTCTTATCATTTGATAAATAGTTTCATTCTTAATTCTATCTTTTTCAATCTTATCACACATCTATCCAAGGGCGCTCATCTCAGCTACAATCATTCTGATAATACATTGTTTTTTAGTTGTCCAATATTATGCCCCTTAAAGTATTGTTTACCTTAGCTATTCTATGAAATTCTTCTTTTAAATTTGTTGATCAATAGCATAATATTTTAGAAGCGCACCAGCACTTAAGCCAACGTCCTTCGATGTTGGAGATGATAGATCAGATTATTTCCAACGTCCCAATCCTTAATAGGAGCGTAGACAACAAAATTATTCATTCTTTACTATTTCTTGATTTTCAATTTTCACTTCACTAGACTACACTACTACTACTTTTATTGTTACTAAAATCACGTTTTATATATTCAATTCTAATCCTATTTATTTTAAATCCTTTTAAATTTAATGTCTTTGGAAATTTCTAATCTAGTGTTAACCCCCTTTTTGAAATTCTAAAAAACAATATCTTTTGCGAATAATATATATACAACATGGGATTATATCCTTAGTTTGGTTGTTTTGCAATAAAATGTGAATTCCTACACAATTAATACCAAAATTGGTCCACATCTTTCAATGACTAATACATCATGCATTTCTCAAATAATTTTGCAAGGACTAATTGACAATAGTTGTCAACAAATATGGACAGATTACTATGGAATGATTCAAAGTTCTATGGACAGATTACAAATATCCTAGCTTCAGCCCAAAACATGGTAGTCAGATAGACTACTTGAGCATCGAGGGCCTTTTTTCTCCAAATTTACAAGCAACTAGAGTTTGTGAAAGCAGGTAAAGAACTTCATCCAATGGAAAACTCTGAGCTTACTTCTTATAAAATACCGCCAGTGCCCTAAACATTGTCTGTGGATGCTACAACAAACTGAGTAGATCCCTCAATACGCAAAAGTCCCCAAAGGCTTGTACAACGGTGCAAGAAAGGCATGGCAATATGGCATTTAAGCGTTATGAACTAGTCACAATTGATTAATCTAGTAGGCCATACTTTACCACAATTGCATTTCGTATCCTCTTTTTGCTGATTACTTTTTATTGTCCCCAAATTGCTCCATCTCCTCAAGGACTTCGACTTGAAGAACGATGACCTTGAATCCAAGTGAAGAAATTTTTTTACCATGTGCTACGTTCAAGCTTTTCCACCTTGCCTTTATTTTAGCATGCTTTGGGCACAAAATCTGGATTTCTTGATGGCAGTTCAATCCCTTCTATTCTAAAAATCCTACCGCAAGCCAAATTAGTTCGTTGAACAGCTTGTTTTTTTAACCATTTCATATTTGTTTCCCAAAACTTACAAGAGAGAGTGGGGATTGATAGGAGAGGGGGAGAACACAAAGACGAAAAGAAAACAAGGGGTGGGGAGGGTAAAAATATGACCCACGTGTAGAGGTTAATCAATAAAAGTTTGGAATGCGGAAAGTGTCCCTTACTTCAGAAGGTGCTTGAAGTCTTGCTTCCCCAAGACACGAAGGTCATCACAAAGAGCTATTATCTGGAAAAAAAAAGAAGGGGGTGGGGGGGAGGGGTCAAATAGTTAACGGCAGCACAGGACAGCTCATCAGGAATTGAAAACCAAACACAAACGAACACAGGCAAACATACGCAGAGTATACCTCCTCCGTTGTCAGAGTGTGATCCTTTATAGGCAAACAAGCAGGATCCTTGAAAGTGATAGATGTAACTGAACCAAGGATCTCAAGGGGCGTATCAGACCAAACAAAGTCAGCAACAGAGCAAACCTTTCTCAAAACTGTCTCCCCATCTTCATACCTAAAAGAAGAAAGTAGTAAACAAAAGTCATGCTATTGAGCAAAGTTTACAGAAATACATATTAAGGTGCATACATACACTCATTTAACAATAATGTATGAGAGAGAAAAAATAGCCAACACCTGGCTATATCATTGTTGACAATATTTTGTAACTCTCAAAAGCAATCAATTCTAATGGCATAAAATTTTAAACCAAATGGTAATTGTAATCTTCTTTACAGTGAAAAGTTGAATTACAAGGTTCCCACAAATATCTAAAGAAGATGACAGACTTGACAGAAAACATAGAAATCTAAGAAATGCCATGGTTCAAGGAATTTACCCATCACGGTGTCTCTTTTGCTTTGTTCCTCTAAGTACATCCAGCACCTGAATCAGGGAATTGTTATGAAACAGCTAAAGTGTACAAAAAGGACAAGATAAAAGCCATTGGGAAAAATGTTTGTGAATAATTTACACCAAACTACCTTCGGGGGTTCTTTGCCTCCCTGGAATAGATGCTTAAAATCAAGAAGACGTGGATCGATTTTTGCAGGGGCCTTATACTTCAAACCCATAATATAAATCTCAGCAGATGTTGAACGACTGGCTGCTGGTTTATCCACCTCGACCTTTTCAAATAGCTGCTAAGCAAATTCCAAGGTCAAATTTCCATCCATTTACAATATCTCACAAGAAAATTATGATAATAAGAGAAAGAAACAACACCTGTCTAAGGCAGTAGAGGACAGCACTGTAGTCCTGGGACCTGAAAACCTACAACATTTAGCAATAAGCATTCAATGAGGAGACAAAATGGAGCTTCAAAGCACTTCATATGAAATGATAATAACAGAACTTCCAAAACCAGCACCGGAGTTTCTCTAAATCTGAAATACTGAAAACCCAAGAAACAAAATCTCCTGTTATAAAAGATAACATCTATGCCCATTCCACTTATCGAAACATTACCGGTACGAATATAATTAATTGAAAGGGTTTTCATCAGTGTGTAGATATCTGCGTAAATATAACCATTCCCATCTGTCCTTCCAAAAGCAACATCTGGAATTCAAGGACTAAATTGATTTATGTGATGATCGAGATCACTGATGGCACGTGAGATATATGGCAATAAGAAAGGATGTAGAATAATGAGCAATACAGACGCTAATAAATAGTCCCTCTCCTCTCCAATTCTCTAAGAATTGGATAGCCCTCCATACCTCTTTCATAGTAATTAAGTTGAACTCGTCTCAATGATTCTAATCATTCACATTGTAGAGCGATAACTTCATCTAAAAAATAAAGTTGGCCGGAGATTAAAGGCTACATGATCGAATCACATATTTTTTTTACAAACAAACATTGGTGACAAATGACCGCTTATTCTTTTAAGTGTTAACGTAATCCAATTGTGAGATTACCGATCTCTGAACACTTTGATTTTTTTTATAAATGATCTTCTCAGCATGCTCCACAACATGAACGGATGGTTCAAATTATCAAAGTGGACTCAACTTAAACTACTCCAATTCTCTAAGATTTGGAGAGGAGCCGGACTGAATAAAATTGAGATATTGGAATGCACAAACATATCTTAAAGATAATTCAGTTGAGAGAGAGAGAGAGAGAGAGAGAGAGAGAGAGAGAGAGAGATTTCGAATGTGTACTTTGGTAACAAAAGTTCCTTTTGGTGCTAAAAACTCAGTAGCGATCTTCACAGAATCGATGACCAACGCATTCTGACTAGTGGCCTCCTGCGCCCAAGCACCTCCGACGTTCGGCGAGCCGTCGTGCAACACCAAATCGAACGCCCGGAAGCCGTTCTCTGCCAGGAGCTTCTTGATTATGGCCCTGCACTGAGGTTTAGTGATGTCCTCTTCGACGCCGATAGCGCCGCGAACGGGGCGGATCGGGACGAGATCGACGCCGATTACGAGGCCGCCGACTGGGACGCGCTCGACGGCGACTTGCATCCAGCCCCCGGGAGCGGCGCAAAGGTCGAGGACGGCGCGGGAGGAGCGGAGGAAGGTGAACTTGGAATCGAGCTGGACGAGCTTCCATGCCGCGCGAGATCTGTAGCCGTGTTCTTTGGCTAGGTGATAGTACTTGTCCAAACGATGCTTCCCCTTCACTTTCCCCATTTCTGGTTTCAGATAAATAGGGTTGCGAAGCAATCCTCTTGCAGATGCGAGGAGGAGGGAGAGATACGATTGGTTGAGGCGGTTGTATCGTTAGGGTATAAGGACGGTAGGAACCATAGGTGGTGTTTGTTTTGTACAAATTAATTTGTTCAACTAAAAACGTTGGTAAATAATAAAAGTTCAAGACAAAAAATAAGTAATTTAAAATTTAATTTATTACTTTATTTTTGTTTTTTTAAAATTTTAAAATTTTAAAATATTTTAATTATATTTTTTTTATTTTTTTAACTCATCTCAATAAAAAAAATAAAAATATATAATAATTTAACTAAATAAAAAATATTTACTAAAAATAAAAATAAACAAATAAATAATTATTCTAACCACACCTTTAGGTGGTGGTTGTTTTGGATAAATAAATTTGTTCAACTAAAAACTTTAGTGAATTATACCTATTTCAACTTATAAAATTTACTTGTTAAATAAAATCGAACTCTTACTTTCTGAAAATTTATATCTTATTTCTTACTCTTTTTCGTATAAATACATTTTTAAGAAATTGGTATAATCTAAAATTACATAGAATTTGATTTTCAATGTACTCTAAATTACAAAAGCATTTTATTAAAAGTTGAAGTTGAAATATTATTTTTATATTTTATTGCTATTCAGTTAAAAAGATGTACTTTATACTTTCTCGCGGTGCTAAAAAAAAACAAAAAAATTAGTAATTCGATTTGATTTTAGATCGATCAAAAATTTACATGGGCCCTGTTTGGTCCAATTTTTGGAATTTTGATTATTTTTATTTTTTATAAAAAATAAAAATTTTGACTAAATTTTTTTATTTTTCCGTTTCGATGATATAAACCGAAAAGTTAAAAAAATTGAATGAAAAATTTTAAAAAAAATTACTAAAAATAAAAGTAAACGACATAAAATTTAACTTGTTAACTAATTTTAACTTATTTTTATTTTTTAAAATTTTATTTATATTTTGATAAAAAAAAGATATTTTTTCAGCAAAATTTAATGAAAATAGTCGAAAAATATAATAATTTAACTAAATAATTAAAAAATTATTAAAAATAAAAACATACCAATTACAATAAGTAAATAAACAATTATCCAAATCACAATTTTTTGCAATTTTTAATTTACAAATTTAAAGTTTATTGTCATAACATGAATGAAATAGTTGTTTTAGTACTAGTTTTGAATATCGGACTTATATGTGATGAACATAAGCATATTATGGTACAAGTTAAATTTATATTTGATTTTTGGTATAAGTTGAAAGTTTCTTTTAAATAAAAATCAATTTTGAGTCTGGATTGGAACAATAAATGGAACCGTGAATATCTTTTTTTTTTTTTTTACGAATTGATTTCGATTCAATGGCCTACACAACTCGAACATTATTTTAAAAAATTTAAAACCATTATTAATGATTTAATCTTTATAAAAACACCATATTAATTCAGACCGTGTGTACCCCTAATAACTCTATTTTGAAATAATTTATTTATTTATTTTATTTTATTAATTTTTGTTTTTAATAAGTTTTTTTTATTTGATCAAATTATTATATGTTTTTAATTGTTTTTATTGAGACAAGTTAAAAAGACAAAAAATAATAATTAAAAAGATTTTAAAGGACATAAATAGGTCCAAATAAGGTAATGAAGTAAGTTTTATGCTATTTATTTTCATTTTAATTTCTTATTTTTTAATTAATTTTTATTTTTCTTGTTAAGAAAATTTGTAAAAATAAAAGAATAGTAAAAAAACAAAACCTGAAGAACAAAAATAAGCCAAGAATTTAAAAAAAAAAACCCCAAATGGGCCATTCCTCATTTGCTTCACGACTCTACCAAATTAAATTAAATAAAAAATCATACCAAATTAAACTAAATAAAAATCATTCCAAAAACGAAAAATTATACCAACCAATTACATTGCAGTTCGATTCTTTGTTTTAAGATTTTATTAAATATGAAAATGATCGAACAAACAAAGAATAAAGGCAACAAATAAAAAATAAAGACTAACAAAAATTAATTTTATTAATCTTTATGAAATAAAAATAAAAATAAGAGAAAAAAATGCTATCACTCACTTTTAGTTATTCGACAAATATTAAACATTTACTCTTGAAGATTTTTAAAAAAAAATCTACATTATACTACTCATAGAATTGAAGTTAAATTATTCTTACTCCTAACTAGAATTTATGATTAGACTCTTCAACTGACTCAAAATTAAAAAAAATACATCTATTCATAAAAAAAAAATTTATAAATAACTAACTATAAGTTAAATTGCTTTTACTCCTATATAAAATTTATGGTTAGACTCTTGAAGTGACTCAAAATAAAAATAATAAAACTATTTATAAAAAACATTCTTTAAATAACTAATTATAATCGATGATAACTTCCTACAATTACTATAAACAAGTAATGCTCATACAATGCTAAATAACATTCGATTATAACTTCTATTAACCTCTATATAAGTATTTGGCTACCACTTGTCGATCAAAATATTTCATATGAGCATTCTAAATTTAGAATTACCTTTTATCAAATTTTGTAAAAATCGACAAGACATTTAAATAGAAAAGTAGCATCCTCAACATAAATGTAAGCTTTGGTATAAAAAATCGTGTTCTTACATTTGACGAATTTTAATCTCAAATATATATTTATAGTAATATATTTTTTAATAATATAATAAAAAAGTAAGGGAATTTATGATTTTAATTGCTAATGTTCTATATTGTAATATCTTTTTGAATAGAAAATTTTAAAAATTAGTCATTTTTTAAGGTATAATAAGAGATTTAGTCCCATAAGTTTTTTTTATGAGATTTAGTCATTTCTTATTTGAAATAATTTTTTTATGTCTAATATACCCTCATTTAAAACATAATCCTTTCCAATTTCAAAATACAAACAAGTGATTGTGTGGGTTGTCAACCAAAATTTTAAAAGGTTTTAAATTCATAAAAGCAATATCAAAGCCAATTCCATAAAAAATTTAGGATTTTAGGATTTTCAATTCTTAAATTTCAAGAGTTTCAAATTTTAGGATTTTCAATTTTCACTGCACTCTCTCTCTCTCTCTCTCTCTCTCTCTCTCTCTCAAATCAAGGAAAGCTTCATGCTTGAACAAATTTTTTGAAGTGAAAATATCCGACGAAGGCCTCCCAGAGGTGAGAATCTCTGGCCACACGAGCTAGTTCCCTTACTTGAATCGGCAGGGCACCGGTCGGCGACACGATGGCCTCCTGAAGGTGGAAACGAAATGAGGTGGAAGCCAGATAAAATGAGCGGCGTGGTGTGGATGAACAGAGCGGTGAAGACGAACCCCGACAAGGGCCTCCAAGAGGTGAGAATGTCTGGCGACACGAGCCGGTTCCCTTACTCAAGCTGACAAGGGCACCGATCGGTAATTTGGATCTCGCGGATTGTTTGGAAAATATTCTAAGTGGAGATGGAGGAGGTGAGGCAGTTCGTGATGGGGGACGATGATGCAGTTTTCGTGTAGAACAGCCTCGTAATGATTCTGTTAAGATTCAGTGATTTTTTTGATACATATTCTGTATATGATCAGTGTGCAACTGATATAATTATTAGTTGCAAATTCTGTGTTGAATAATTTTAAAAGTACTTATCTGTTGAATATTGATAAAATTATCAGTTGCATGTTATTACTAAATGCACACAGTTCACCTAAAACACTAATATATTTTATCAATTTAAAACTATATTATAAAAAAATATTGTAACAGATACTTAATACTATAAATGTATCGGTTACATATGCGTAGTGAACTGGAGTATATTTATATTATATTTAATACTGATAAATGTATCAGTGGTCACATCTGGTTGCGATGAGTTGAAATATATATCAAAACTAATGATTTTGAGAATTTGAAAATGTATCAAATTTATGTGTATAGTGAAATAGTTTTAAAAATGTATCATTTGTATATAACTGTGTATCGTTTGTATGTGTTATGGCAGTAAGTGGTTTCGCCCAGTAGAGAGAGAGGTTACTTGATTTAAGGCATACGCTATTTTTGAAAAAAATTTAAAAATTTTTTAAATAAAGAGAGATATATATATATATATATATGTTGCTTAATTTAAGAGATGTGCAAAAATAGAATATTTAGAGCATTTTTGTCAGTTAGTTATTATATGGGACTAAATTTGTGGGGGAAAAAAAACCTATAGGATTAAAACAATGTTATCAGTTGATAATAGGACTTTTACTTAAATTTTTTTTTAAAATATGTATGTAAATGTTGATGTTGTTGTTATTATTATTAAATTACTTTTATTGTTTTTAATTGATCTTTTACTTGCCTTGTTAAGTATAATTTTTTTTTAAAATTGTAATAGTTTCTTTTATTTTTGAGAAATTAATTTAAAAAAAACTAATTTAATATTTTACAATTTTTGAACTCACTAAATTGCTTAAACTATGAACTAAAAATGCTTAAAGGCTTCATCAGGCCCGTTAATTTTGACTATCAATGAGTTGAAAAAACTTTCACTTGCTAAGAGTGAATTAGTTTAAAAAATTCTTTAATCCGTGGCAAGTCAAGGTGCACACACTTATATTTATAGATATAACGGAGGTGTTTGAGAAAGCTAAAACTACTAATTTTTAGTTTTTAATTGCTATTTTTAGCTACAAGTTATATTTTATTTCAAACACTCACAATTTTTGTTATAAATTATAATTATTTTTTTTTATTTTAATTACAAGTTATAATTTTTATTAAATACTTATAATTTTTACTACAAGTTTCAATTTATAAAATACTAATTTCAGCAATCCAAAACACTATTAACACAAAATCAAAAACGAATTCTAAATAAATTTGTTAAAACTAAGAATGACACCTTCTAACTTCTTACATTTACAATTTTATGTTAGCTTATTTGTGTTTGCTCGTGCCTGTTTAGTATTTTTAAAAGTAATTTTTTTTAAAAAAAATTTAACTTTTAAATTATAATATTTGACATCTAAAAAATTCACTATTCATTTTATTTTTTTTCAAAAAAAATCTATACACATTTTAAACACTAACTTTATTGCACTAAAATAATGATAGTACTCTCAATTAAAAAAATCAATTCTCCTCACAAAAAATTTTAAAAAAATGCTAATACTTTAATAATAAAATTATGCCAATATTCAAAACACTACAACTTAAAATCAAAAAGATAAAAACTATTAAGCATTTTAATAAAAAAATAAAAAATAAAATAACTACTATAAAAAATTATTCCAAATTTTTTGAACATCCCAAACTGGGCCTAAGACTTCTACTTCTCGCTTGTAAGACAAAGAGATTTAACTTTAAGAACAACAACAAAAAAAAAAAAAATACAATTATAGTTTTTTTTTTTTTTTTTGCTTTTACATTCAACAAAGCTTTTGTCACACAAAATTTAAATGCAACACTCACCCACATGGAGGGTGCTTGTTAGAATTTTTTCTAATTTTTAAATAAATTCAAACAAATTTGCTTATAATTTTTTATACATAACTTCTAATTCTAAATTAACAATACAAATTCCATTTCTTAAAACTATAATTTTACAAATATGGCAAACATTCATAACTATTGTTTAAAACCAAAATCACATATTTTTAGCTAAAATTAAAAAATTCATAATTTTAAGTAAACCAAACACCCTCTTAACTCAAAGAACAGCATCACGATCCAATTAAAGTAAAAGATGGAAGAATCTCAATAAAAAATAACACCCATGTTTGACAAAATTACTACTAGTAACTTATAAATTGTAACTTGTAACAAAAGTTGTAAGTGTTTGATAAGAATAATAACTTGTAACTGAAATAGAAAAAAAATTAATTATAAGTTGTAATAAAAATTGTGAGTATTTTAAAAAACTTATAACTTATAGTTAAAATTAATAAGAGGAGGCTAAAAGCTATTTGCAATAATATTTCCAAACACCCCCATTGATAAAAGAAGATTTACTAGAGTCTAGCATAAATTACACCAAAAATGAAAAATTGAATCTTCATATCATCAGTATAGACAAGTTTTACTTGTGCAACATGAATGAATGCCAACATCTAACATCGATCGACACGGCACAATTGAACTACGGGTTTATAATTGCGTGGTTTCGACTCGACAATAGATAAATACAAATTACTAAAATATTACTATATCAGGATATTTGGATCAGGTTGCGTGCACTATCAATTACTTAAGGGCATTGTTACGTAAACAAGCAAAGGAAGCTCTAGTCCCTGCGGGAGCCACTGCCACTGCCACTTGCAGTTGCAACAGATTTCTTTTTGCCACTGTATTTCTGTTAGAAAACAAGACAAGATGATAAGTGGGTGAAATTGGGTTGGGGGGTTGAAGATTAACACTGTTTGTTTTGATTAAAAATAATCAAAAAAAACTTATTGTATTTTCTGATGTTTGGTGCAATGAGAGTATTAAAAGTCAACAAAAATGAGTTAAATCTCGGTGAAAAACGTTTCTCATTTTTTAAAGGTGAAAAACAATCTCTAAATCTGTCTACAGACAATTACTACATCACCATTACTATCCGACCACCATCACACCACCACCACTCCCAACCACACCACCGCCACCGTCATCATCGCCATCACTGCCCTCACTACCACCACCCAACCACCATCGCCGCCGCTACCAACCCCCAACCAGCCCTCTACTACCACCATCGCTATCACCATCGCCGTCACCACAAACACCACACCACCACCCCTGCTACCAGCACCACCATTGCCTTGCTGCTACCTCCCACCAAAACCACCACCGTCATCACCACAACCTATATTAACACTACCACAATAACTAGCAACATTAGTTTTGAAGTTGCAACCAAACACAGGAAAATATTTTTTGTACACAAAATATTTTCTGCTTCCTAATGAAAATATTTTCAGGCAAAACAAATGGAGTGTGAATAGAAAATAAGAAGAGAAAACCACTAATGATTTCTAGCACCTCAAATTGAAATACTAGACTGATCACAAAAAAAATGGAATACTAGATGATGTCGTGTTACAACTGTGACAGTATTTAGCAACAACATAATGTGAGAAGAACTAGCAGCCAGCAGTTTTTGGGAAAGCATTTAAAACTAGACGTACTCTCACCTGCTTCCCAACATTGAATGGTATATATTTGTACTTGATCATGTGCATGATTTGGCGCTTCATCGTGAGGACAAAAAGAACGATCCAGTAACACAGTAATATAGGCCAGAAGACAGGGACATCAAACATGGAAAAGAAGGTCATGACAAATGCTACACAGAAAGCCTTTGTGATCGAGTACCTGGAACCACCATACGAAAACAAGAAAATGTCCCCCCATGAAAAATGACCCGGTTGCCTCCAGTCATTGGAAAAATAATCTCACTCAGATGAAGTTTATTCACCAATTTAAAAAGTTCAAGCACTTCAAGTGAAAGAAAAAAATGCACATGGGATACGCAGCAATTGCTAGAGTCTGTTGAAGAGACCTCAAAGAGGGTGTTTGGCAAAACTATTGCTAACAGCTTTTAGTTTCTTACTACTAATTTAGCAATAAACTACAATTTTTTTCAAATACTCACAACTTCTGCTACAAATTAAATAACTACATTTTTTTCTATTTGAGCTACAAGCTACAATTTTTAACACCCACAACCTCTGTTATATGTTATAAACTATAAGTTACTAGTTTCAACAATGCCAAACACCACCAGTGAGACATAGAGGGAGCTTCTAAATTCTCACTTTTTTGCTTTAGTACAACCACAAGTACAAATAGTTATGCACCTAGTAGAAAATTTTGATGCAATGGGTGGGTGTATAAAGGCCCCTTCAGAACTTATATATTACTAATTTTATGAATTAACTACTACTAGCTTTTTTCCTATTGCATTGATGAAGCAATCACTACATAGGCTATATTTACTAGTAGATTTCATTAAAATCTTGGGGTTGCCAAGAACGGGGAAACCACACATCGCATGTCATATGGCTACTTCACCACATCAGTGGGACCTTAAAATGTAAGAAACCAGTAAAAGAATCTCCTGGCTGAAAAGGATAACAATACTGACAAAAAAATTCTTGGTAAAAGATAAGGAACACAAGATCTCTAGTGAAATTTCATTATCACTTGTTCAGAGAAGTGACAAAAATAGAATATCCGACTTCAGTAAATGAAACAAAATCATTAACCCATAACATCGCATCAGTAACCCAAAGGGAAATAAAATCAAAAAGTAAAGAAAGCAAAGACGGCAAATAATATAAATGCTTCAATGTGCCTATAACAAGCCGCAAGCCTGCAAGAAGTGAGTTACATTACATCAAATCAAACCAAACTAAGTTTTTGTTCCAATCAATTGGGGTTGACTACATGAATCATTTACGTCATTCTGCTTTGTTAAGGGCTCTATTTTCAATTGATTTCAATAAATTCATATATTTTCTTAATACAACATCTCATGTCAATTTAAGTTTATCCATTTTCCTAATATTTTCATTACCCATAATCTTGTTGATTTACTTACTACTGTATCAACTGGTCTACGTTGTACGTGTCTAAACCACCTTAATCTATTTTCTCTCAATTTGTCTTCAATTGGTGCGACTCCTACCATTCTACGAATCGTTTCATTATTAATTTTATCATTTCTACTCTTACTATACATCCACCTTAACATTCACATTTTAGCAACAATTTATCTTATTTATATGATTTTTCTTAGCGGCTTAATATTTTGTTTCATATAGAATTGTTGATCTAATATTCGTACTATAAATTTTTTCTTTTAATCTTATAAGTATCCATCGATCACATAGAACAACAACAGTAGCACTTCTCCACTTATGCCAACCAACTTTGCCTACATGAGTTATATTATTTGCAATATTTTCATCTTTATTAATAATCGAACCTATATAACGAAAATATTCATAAGTATTTCTTGATTTTGAATCCTTACTTTTTCACTATTAATATTCCTATTACTGCTAAAATTATATTTCATATATTCACTTTTGTTCCTACTTACACGAAACCCATTTGACTCAAAAGTTTCGCTCCACATTCTAACTTAGCATTAACCCCACTCCTAGTCTCATATATTAAGAAAATATCATCAGCGAATAATATACACCATGGAGCATCATCATGAATATGTCTAGTCAGTTCATCTATAAATAAGACCAAAAGATAATGACTCAAAACCGATTCTTGATGTATCCTACTGTAATTGAGAATTCACTTGTTTCTCTTGCGAGTGATCTAATTGTTATGGCGACTCCATCATGCATGTTTCTTATCACATCAATGTACATATTTGTTACTTCCTTTCTCTCTAATGCCCACCATATGATATTTTTAGGCACTCTATTATATGCATTTTCTAAGTCTATAAAAATCATATGAAGATCTCTCTTTTTTTCTCTATACTTCTCTATACTTCTCTATTAATCTCTTCAGTTGGTGGATTGCTTCCATAGTTGATCTACCAGACATAAAATCAAACTGATTTTGTGACACTATTGTTAACCTTAAATGATGTTCAATCACCCTTTCTGATAATTTTATCATATGACTCATCAATTTGATACCTCCATAGTTGCTACAATTTTGAATATCTCTTTTATTTGTATAGATAAGTACAAGAATACTTTTTTTCCACTCTTCGAGCATTTTCCTAATCATTATGATTTTATTAAATAAATTTGGTAACCAATACTCTCATTTCGCCTAGGCATTTCTACACATCTACATTGATATCATCTAGTCCTAAAGCCTTACTTGCTTTCATTATTTTCATTGTAGTTTTAATTTCAAACTTCCTTATTCTGCGATAGATTTTATATTCTTTAGTTTCATCCCAGTTATCAGATTCTTCTCTTTCGGATCCTTTTACATACTTTTCGTTTATTAATTTCTCAAATTAAGTTTTTCATTTTTCCTTAATCTCCTCATCCTTCACTAACATTTTTGAATTCTCGCTTTTTATGCATTTAACTTGAGTAAGGTCTTGTTTTCTTTTCTCTCCACTTAACGGGCTTGTTTGATGATTGAGACTAATGGGCTGGACTGAATTAACAGCCCAAAGAGTAATATTATCCCATGTTTGTAAAGCTAAAAGAGAGCTGGACTGTTAGTCCAAAATGGATTAACTATCCTACAAATTGGGGATTACATAGTGAAGCGGGGTAGGGACGGATAGTGAAGCAGGGGATTAGAAGGAGAATGGGATAATTGTAAAATGTCAATATTACCATTGAGAATGGGATAAAAGGGGTGGAGTTGTTTGTTTTTTTATTTTTGTATTTTTATTTGTTGTTAGATCTTATTTTTTGTTAAATCTTCAACTGAATACTTTGGCAACATGTTTTTAATTTCTTATTTGTATTTTGTGGCCTAGTTTGTATGTTAAAATGTGTAGAATGTTTCATATATAATTAAGTTTCGAATATTTTATATATAATTAGGTGGTTTGTTTGTATAAGAAAATAAAAGCATGTGGCATTAGGCATTTTTATTATATCTAAAATAGGTAACTTTTGTATTAGATCTTAAAAATGAAAAATAGCTTTTGTATGAGGTTTTAAAAACAAAAACATTTGATATATAAAAAATGGAATGATAAAATGGGCTTTCTGTATAAAATGGAAATACAAGGAAATGAAAGCATTTATTTGGTTTCCGTTGGTTTCTATATCCATAAAGAATAAATCAATTACATAATTCAGGAATTTGGATTTAGAAAATAGATAGCAATCAACCCAAAAGAAAGATGACACAGCCACACACTTTTTCTTTGGTACACGCTACATAAGTTGACTGTTGATAAAAAAAATTAACCAAAAATAGATGTGTTTTATGACATTCTCGTCCAAAGGAATTTTTGTCACAATATTATTATCCTTATCTAATCCTTCAGCAAAACAAGCAAAAAATTTGATTAAAGGCATGAGATAAGTATTTATCTTATGGAGTAAACAAACACAACACTATTCAAAAGTAGAGACTATTAGTCTAAAGGATTTGATATCCTAGGATAATTACTCCTGGGACTGTTAATCCGAGCTAATCCAGTCCGAGATTCCAAACATGGCACGAGTTTATAGATGTTCTTTTCTCCTCCATTACTATCTAATCAGCATAAGCTTTCAATTTAGCACCTCTAAAAATTATCTTAACGTCCTTACAAACTTATTTATAACTCCTAAAAGTGTTCTCATTTCTATCCTTCTGTAACATTTTAAAGCAGTCCTCCTTTACTTTTACTATGACTTAGACTTCGTTATTTCACCACCAAGAACTTCTTTCGATATCTTTTTAATACATTCCGCTATTGTACTCCACATAGTATTAGTATCTTCTTCCAAATTCCACCTTCATCATTTCACCACCAGACCTAGATTGCAATTTGCACATTTGGCTTTGGATTCCCATGAAGTGCTAAGACTTTAGTGACCATAAAATTGTCTCATGAAGGAACCATGGCCTGCTGTGACAGTAAAACCTTTGTGTATGAGAGCTGCACAATGAATCTGGAGATATAGCCATATAGGTCTATAAAGAACGAAATGAACTAAGGCTCCGTTTGTTTTAATGTAAAATATTAACCAATAAAATACTAATCAGATTTTTATTGTTTGGTATGATAAAAATAAAGTAAAATATTTTTCTAGTAAAAGAATTTACATCATAAGACCAAAATTGACTTTCAAAAAAAATACTAAGTTCTTTTTAAATGGTGCACAGGAGCCATTGGGCTGGAGTTTGATGGGCTGCACTCCAGATTGCATGAAGCAATTGCCAATTAAAAGATTATGCAGTCCTTCCAGTGCAAAGCAGTCCTTCCAGCACAGTCCTCTCCATCCCCAGTGCATTGCTCAACAGAAGATAAAAAGAAAATATTTTGAAAAATATTTTTCAAGTATCAGACAAACAACAAAGAATAAAAAGATTAAAAAAAATTGCATGAAAATTATTTTTCATTGTAAAATATTTTGCATCGAAAGTAACGGAGCATAAATTTAAAAAAATGTTTTCCTTTCCTTTTTCTTTCCCTCCCCAAAACCTAAATCCAAATTAGAAATCAAGAAGAATGTGCTTGTTACTGCTGAACTTATAATAAAAATTGATTATTGAAAACCAAATTCCAAAATCATCACAATGTAGTTTCTCAAAAATCATTTTTTTAAAACATTTTAATGTTGTTTTTTATCTATAATTATGCAGGAAGCAGAAACTGTAGCAAACAAACTGACATTTTTTAAAAATAAAAAATTATAAGTTGTAGCTTTAAGTTGCAACAAACACCCCCAATATCACTAATCTGTCAGAACAAATTAAGACAAGCAATTACTTAAGAAAAATCACTGAGTTTGAGTAAAGTTAAAACCTATTCATCAAGTATTAAGAACAATTTTTTTCCTCCCAACGTGTTCATCAAAAATTGTCAAATTCCAACCCAAACAACAGATATTCAAAATTTCCCATATCTTATATGGAAACTTCAACTATTGAGACTAGGACTTAAAGATAAAATTTTGTTTACTGCTAACATTCAACAATCCATGAGTATGTATGTAGTTTTTCTCCTTCTTCTTGTCCTCCTCCAACTCTTACCAAAATTAATAATAATGAGAGGAGGGAATAATAATAGTGCGAGGGAGAGGGAGAGAGAGAGAGAGAGAGAGAGAGAGAGAGTATTGTTTCTATTGGATCCAAATAACAACTGCCATCACCGAAATCATAGCTTAGTAGCAATTTTAGCATAAGATCAATTACACATTCTCTCCCTTTTTATCCTTGGATATAACCTGAGATTTTGGCAACCGTATCCTTTTAAAACCTGGCAAATTCTAACATCTTTGCATCTCCTACAACTTTAATTTTCCATTTTTGTACCACTCATAACTCTAAATGTATGAGTTTTCCACAACTGGGATCAACTATAAATCAATTGTAGTCAAAATAATCCGATTTTGCTTAGTTGTCCCACATCAAAAATGCATAATGAACCTAGATATTAAGCAGAAACAAAAGTCATTTAAGATACGACAAGGCAAGCATCAGGTGACAAGACAAGATAGAGTTATAAGCTTGCAAAAGATGTAAAAGCTTCTTACTAACATGAAAAAGAAGGAAAAGTTTCATACATGTGATAAAGGGATGAATCATCCCATAGTTGTTTTGATTTCAGCATGAAGTTTGAAAAAGAAAATTGAGCATCATCGAATGAGAAGAGTTATTTTTATTACCAAGTTAATTTTCCAAACAAATTACCAGGAAAAAAGTAAATACATGCTAAAAGGGGAGCCATCTGATGCATGCTTCATAAACTATATAGAGAAATAATGGCAGGGATGCATACCATATAAGCAAGAATATCATTTTTGATAAGATGGGTCAACTTCATTAAGGGTATG
This sequence comes from Heliamphora exappendiculata, assembly GCA_034768845.1. Taxonomy (NCBI): domain Eukaryota; kingdom Viridiplantae; phylum Streptophyta; class Magnoliopsida; order Ericales; family Sarraceniaceae; genus Heliamphora; species Heliamphora exappendiculata. Next base: position 695,368 of record JAOTRH010000020.1, on the reverse strand, counting down.
AACATTATTTCTCAAATTCATAATGCTCTAATATTTCTTTCTACACCACTAAAAAAGATAGGAAGCGTTGTCTTTTGATATGCAATGACAAAGACTTCCTTCAAATGTTCCGCTCTAGCAAGATGCACAATTATAGAGCAAAATACAAAATCATATTGAGCGAGGGGCATAATATCCTCATACATAATCATCCAACCACCAGCCTCCTATTTTGCAAGATATAAATCCCAATATTCAAATGTTAAAGCATTTGCAAAATCATTTTACTATCTGTCTTGCTGCAAGATCCGTAAGCAAGGAGTTGGCCACATCTCAACAAACTAAACATTAATTTGGAATAAAAAGGTTTCCAACACCCCTCTTGCAATTTGGAATGAGAAGCGAACCTTATGTTCAGTAACATACATATGTTCAGTAATACACAACTAAGGCCTAAGCCGCAGTCACGGTTTTATGAGGCGTCTTTAGAGTTTGTAGTGAGGCCAGACGCACGCACCATCAAAAATATACATCAAATGTAAATCGTTTGCAAAATTGCAAGTGACATTGTGGCCTAAAAATGAGTAGTGGATATAATCTCAATGATTAGTGGTAGTTATAGAGTCTGTGTATAAGAATCAATATGGATGCATGTATTCTTTTTATTTTCGTATTCAAATACGATATTTATTTCATTTCTTGTTTTCTTTAGTGATACAAAACAAGTTTCAATGCAACCTATAGGCTGAGGCATAAAAGTTGGGTAGCAAGGTTATCTGTCCAAACCTTGAAAGCAGCAAAAGCACGAATCATCACATTGTGCACTGAACAAGCCTAGTGATTTCAACTCTAATGTCCACCTACTTCACAAATTGGGTATCCTAGAGTCGTACAGCGCAATCTACCAGTTGCAACATCAAGAATCATTAAAATGCCACATTTTTTATTTCTCTCAAACTTCCACAATGCTCCAAAAATTTTATGCCAATTTTTGGCACAACAGTTTTTCCAAAGAGAAAAAAAAAATGACACCAACATCCCTGAATAACCAATCTATAAATTTCAAAGGAAATAGGCACACTCCAAAAAAACTAAATTATACAACCTACGTAGCAATAAAGCATAGAAGATTGGCTACAGCACACCAAAACCAGTGTTAATTACCGAAAACATTGCCACAAAACAGGATATCATACGAACAAGTTAAATTAAAATACAGAAACAAAAGATAATATACAATTACCAGAACTTGAACTCAGGCAGGCGGCGAATGAAAGGCTTAAACTCATCAGAACCTTTTGTTGGTAGCAATGGTCCATCAGAAGATTCCATCTCGGGATCAACGAGAGGTGACAAAAACCCAATCAACAAATTCAATAAATAGATACCCAGGCCATAGGAAATAATGTAGAACCCTTGAACGTAGTAAACCCGCAGAGCATAAATGGACGCAAAAACAAAAGTTCCAACCCATCTGTAAACCGCATGAGGAGTAGTTTTATCCAAATAAAACTGGAAAAGTTTCCATGCATCATGCCTCCATTGATTTAAAGATGCAGCTGCTGAGGCGGCGTCGTCCCCAACGTCCTCCATCGAAAAAAAATCTCGGCGTCCTACGGATCTAATAAGAAGGCTTCAGTCACCTCAAATCATTCAACGCTATGAATATCCGCCTACAAACACCAAATATTCAATGTGAGGTGTAGCTCCGTTTGGTAGGGGGGGGGGGGGGGGGGGTTGTGGTGGCAAAATTGACTTTAATAAAA
>JAOTRH010000020.1:629476-677143 GCA_034768845.1 Heliamphora exappendiculata | reverse complement strand
TGTAAATTGTTGAAAGTTCAATAAAGATGTATTTTCTGGATCCCCGAGCATGTATTTTATGTCGGTGTTGGAAATTCTCCCAACAAACTCCAGACCGGAAGATTTTTCCTGTGTATGTGCGTGCGCGCACTTGTGTGAGAGAGAGAGAGAGAGATGAGGGCAAGAGATTCACCATCCTGCATTGGCACAACTGTATTTGGAAATAGCATCATGACTTACTTGATAAGCACCATAAAGACTCGGGCGGATAAGCTCTGACATGCTGCCATCAATGACAATGAAATTTTTTGCCCCATTAGTTTTGACCCCAGTGACATGATTAACCAGGCAGCAAGTGTTTGCAATTAGGGATCTCCCAGGTTCAATGATGAGATTAAGATCTCGTGACAAGACCAGCTCCCGTACCTAAAACAACAACCCATGAGAGAAAATAAATTGAAGCTCTATATATCTCAAGTAAAATTTTCAGAAGAGTTTCTTTGATATCACAAGGCCTAGGACACAATATATAACATTTAAGCATCCCCATGTCCATAAGATGTGGCCCATGTGGGCATACAGATTTAGTTTTAAAATGTGGTGCCAATAGATTGAGTTATATTGAAACAACACAGACACGTAAACACGTATGGACGCATGCAAATCACTCCAACAGTACTAAACGTAACTGAACTGCAGATAAAGTAGATTCTGGGACTCCAATTGAAAAGCTCTTAGCTGCCTACATATCAAGACTAATCATTTATCCTAGCATCCTCTTTGCCATCCTCCTGCATTTGCAAAGAAGAGGAGAACAGAAGGAAAGAAAATTTGTTCCCATCATTGGTTAGAATCAGTGAGCAAAGAATTTATTCCTGAATAAGATCACCAACATACAAAAGTTAATTCTCTCTCCTGAATATGCATGACATTTTGTTTTTGAATAGCAGGACATGACATAGGTAAAAAGAGGGAGGAAATTGAGACAATGATTGCATAGAGATGAAAGTCGAGGTAATTATGATAATCTTGTTGGGCTGATACATGTAAGAATGTCGTACAACATTTCTATCCAAGGGGGGGAAAGGTGGTGGGGAGTGGAAACCCAAGCTGAGACTCGAAACCAGACATCACATCCAATAAAATGGTGTCGCACCGGCAGGTTTCCCCCTTAAGTCTCAAGATTGATCATTTGATTATTAGATAGGTCATACGTGTTTAGCCATTCTGATAATTTATTAAGGTGAAAAGAGTTGCAGAATGATTCATCACCCTGAGAGGCTACAACTCACTCAGGGGAGATCCCATCCATGTAGTGATGACAATTTGCTCGACTTGGGCCAGCTATCCATACTACTCCATCCAAAGGGGATGTTTGTCCCCCCACTTTGCTTTCCTGTAGGGGAGGTTATGATAACAACAACTTGAATTCTTAGTCAAATTAGGTTCGGGAATGATTTCAATAAGCCCTACCCGGTTCTCCCATCCCCAACCCATTAAATTTACATCAATATTTATTATATTTATTTATTCCTCCTTTTCTACGCAGGGAAAAACAAACTTGATTAAGGAAGATAATGTATGGTTTTGTTTGTACCAAATAATAGCAAACTTTAACTTGTATTTCTTTTCATTTATACCAAATGATAAACTGGGGGAAATTTTGGCCTCATTTGGCAACCGGCTTTAAGCTAGACTTTTTGCCTTTTTGCTTAAAGCCAAAAAGTGATTTAAGTCTCGTTTCTTAATCTCGAGTTTTTGCCTTTTTGCCTTTTTACATAAAATACTTATATATATATTTTAGAAATATCATATTTTTTATTATACATATCATTTTTTATAAAAAATTATACTTTTAAAATCTACTCATAGAAATCTATCAAATAAGATTCATATTGAAGATAAAATTATGTAAAAATAAAATTTAAAAAATTATAACATATTTCTGACTCAAAGCTTCTTTCCTTTTTGCTTTTTTGCGTTTTGGCTTAAAGCGAAATTTTTTTGGCTTATTGCATTTTTTGGCTTAAAGTCACCCCTATGATACAGCAAACGAATTTTTTGCTTCTTTGGCTTAAAACGACTTTAAGCAAAAAGCCTGGCTTTAAGCCAGGTTGCCAAACAAGGCCAAAATCCGCTATGCCCACATGAACTGCATAGGTACAACATGCCTAGGCTAGAAAATTGGTCTTACAGTGTCAATCAGATCTCTAGGAGTTGGAAGGACAGCACCTGTGTGATAATAATCAATCCCCAGACCACCTCCAATGTTTAAGTAATCAATTTCAAAGCCTTGGGCCCGAATTTGGTCTATGTAGTTCACCATAAGGACTGCAGCATCTCGGAAAATGTCAACCTGAAAATCATAATGAGAGAATTATATTTACAGAAAACAAAAATGAATTATGCATCATGAGACGGTGATCAAGATGGATAAACATTGGTACACTAAGGATCAGAATTAGCATAACGGTAGTGTGACAGAAGGAAAAGAACATAAAGAAGTACATATAAACACAAGAGAATGACTGAGAGGTATAGGTGAATGAAATCAATAAAAACGATGAAAAGCAGCAACTACAAAAAACACAACTAACAAACAAACAGAAAGACAAAAGAAAACCCACAAGAATTTAGTAGAACCGTCAAAAGCTGAATCGAGGAGAACATTTTCCTGTGGATTGCTCATTCCAGGTTAATTTTCCAATCAAGTAGAACATTGGATGCGTATATCAAAAAGTGGCTGGAAGTACCTTGGTGATGGTTGAACCAAGATGACAATGAGCCCCCACAAGCTTCAATTCATTATGATGTGCCTTCACAGCATCTAGAAACCATTGGAGCTTCTCATTTCTAATGCCAAATTTGGAGTTCTTATTACCAGTGGCAACGTATGGATGGACCTACAGCAACCATAAGCATAAAACAATTTTTACAAGCGAAATGCATCATAGCAAAGTTCTTTGGGAAAAAATGTAACAGCAACCTAAAGAACCTGCCAAATCTCAAGTAATTAAAAACCTATCACGGTCATCTTGTGGCATCAAGGACCATAATTAATAACTACTTCAAAACAGATCTTGAGGTTTGATCTCCATTGGATATTGAAGGCGGAGGCATTTTGGGTGGCGCCTCTCATTAATGAGTGGTGTCCCCGGAACCAACTGGATGTAAAAAAAATAAAAATGTTTTATAGCATATAATTTCTTAATTTTAGATAAAAACTGCACCTATGTGACCCCACTAAAAAGAGTCTATTTTGGATATCTTCAAGGGTTCAAAACCCCTAAAGATATCCAAATAGGAACTCAAGAAATTTCAAACAATGTTAAATATTGTTACGAGATAAATTATTATTATTATTATTATTATTATGACTACATTTTGTAAGCATGCCTTTTTACCAAACAAACAATTGATATGGGTCATTAAGTAAGCATTGCATTTCTTAAATTTTATTACTTTAACATTATAGGAAAATTTCTGAAAAGAAAATCAATTGTAGTGCAAGAAAGCCAATAGATTAAAAAGTTATTCTGTTGATAGTTATCAAACGAAACATTCAACTTTATTTGTAAGAAAATTCAATAATATGAAAACATAAGCATAGAATAAATCCAACAATCATGTAGCTACCCGACAATCACACAGTGGAGAAAATTAAATCTTTGATCTCCTAGTGAGTTGCAAGATACTTGGTCAAGGAACAAGCCATGTTAGATATTTATATATGCTATGAGAAGTTTAAATAGGTGTGAATATTGATGGGTGGATTTTCTATAGAATTTGAAGAAATTAAGTTCTTGAATGTCACATCTGGCAAAAATTCCTAGAGTCCCTAGTTGCCACTGCCAACTGGTTATGTACCAGACAGAGGGCATTCAGTAGTGTATGAATAGCAACAAAATCAGAGTAGTAAACCAATGGCCAAGCATCAAGAGCTTTTGGCCGCACAACAATTTGCTTCTATTCAAGAAGACAAGATTATGTATCTAAATTTATCCATGTCCTGCACTTATTAGTTGAGATACCCACTGAGTTTCTCTAGATTGCTTGTCAAATCTTACTCAAATGATTGCTTTACCAAATCAGGTATTACAAATTAGATCTCCGTATCTACAATACCTGAGGGTCCACCGTATCTACAATACCTGAGGGTCCACATCTGGATTAATCCGAAGCAAGACATTAACCTTCTTCCCAGAAATTCTTGCAGCAGATACAATATTGTCCAAATCAAATTCACTATCAACATTGACGAAAACACCTACTTGAGCAGCTAGCACCAGGTCCTCTAACAGCTTTCCATTACCATTAAAGATACACCTGTTCTTCCAAAATTAACCAAACAAGCTACATTAACTGGATCCTTAAAGTCACATTCACAATCACACTTAACCGCAAATGAAATAGCAGACAGCGTATAAAAAATGTTCATGATGCACCAATGTAAACTGGGAAAAGAAACTACTACTCTCATTTTCCCCTTCACCTTAAAAAAGCATGGGAAATAGTTCGTGAAAATGATGTGAAAAGGACCTATACCGTCATTTCTTTGTTTAGTGAAAAAAAAAACACATTCTGCCCGCTCTAATAATCATCCGATGCTGAAAACAACCAAGCATGAGCAAATTATAACCTCCACAAGACCATTTCCAAAAGACAGCAAAACCAATGAATTAAACATACATGAAGTTACATATTGTAGGACGTCTAGTCAAGATTCCTTAATTTACCTATCAAAGGAGGACTTGATGAAAGTCTAACTTAACATTGTCCAATGAATATCAAGCACGTTACCAAAAATAATAAATAAATGAACCACAAATCAACTATCATTTGTCAAAACCTGAAAATTTCTTACCAACCATCCCCTTATTAAAATATTGCCCCCACAACATTTTCTTTTTCTTGGATTGGTAGTACAAGAAGATGGGGTTAATAATCGAGATATTTAAACTCCAAGGTTGAGTCTAAACCATTGTAAGTGTTTAGTTTCAGCATTTTTATGGGCCCTTTAAATCGTAAATATTGGAACTATTTAGGACATGTTTAGGACAATGACTTATTTCTTTATTTTATTTTGTTTATTTTCACCTTTATGTAAATTTTTTTCACTGTTTAAACAAACTATTATACTTTTCATGAACCGAAAAAGTAACTTTTTACCAAAATACTAAAAAATATCAGAAAAAACAAAAATAAGTTACAATAAGTCAGGAACCAGATTTTATATTGCTTAGGTAGGTTTTGAGTGAACTTTTTCTTTATTTTCCAACAAAGATTTTTACTTCTGACATTTCTCTAATCCAGGGGAAAGTATTTTTTTAAACCAAATGATAAAAGGACATAAATAAGCAAAAATCAAACGAATTAGCCCAAACGGGACCTTCACCACATTACATTGGGGGGAAACAGAGTACATCATACATGTATATTCTAAAACAGAAAAAAACGCATTGTTTAACCTGGTGGGATCGAACCCAGCACGAAGCGCCAATCGAAGCTCATTGCCACTCACCAACACCGCCCCGCAGCCCAACTTCCTCAAATGCTCCAAAATCTTGAGATTGTTGTTCGCCTTAATTGCATATCCAATAATTGAATTCAAACCCTCCAAAGCCTCACGATAAGCCTCTAAGTTCCTGGTGATTTGAGGCTTACTGTAGAGATAAAAAGGCCTCCTCTCCACTGTGTCCATGACGTCCTGAACCCTAAGATCCTCGCAGTACAAATACCCATCTTCTGATTTGACGAAACAGTGGTGAAATTTTTGGGCGGGCGAGTCGGTGGTTATCGTTTTTGCAGGGTTTTCGGACAGGATTGCCCTTAGGGTTAGGGTTCTTGAGCTCGGTTTGAAGGGGACAATGCGGGTTGGGACAAGGGGATTTGGATTAGTGTTTGGAGGGTATTTTAGGGATTTGGTAAAAGAAGGTGATTGAGAGAGAAGGTGAGAAGCCGCCATTGACGGGGCAGATAGGAGCTGCACTTCTCGGACAGTGTAGAACGAGGGGTATAGAGATTTTATTAGGGTTTAAGCCAGAAAAATCTCGAAGTGCAAGAACTGCCCTAAAACCCCGTTTGGCTACCTAGGTTTTTTAGTTTGGCTCTGTCTTCCCTTCAGTCCCTCGTGACTCATGAGACTGCATTAGTTCAGTCGGTCATTTTTTGGACTAAAATGAGTTTATTTTAATAATTTAAGTTATTTATTTTATTATTTATAGTATATATATTATTTTTATAAAAAATTAAATTAATTAAATATTATTATCTTAATAAATTATATTTATGTTAATAAATAAATATTACAAATTATTTTTTATTAATATAAATATAAAATTTTAAAATAATTAATTTTTTATAATAATAATATATAAATTATAAATAATAAAATAAATAATTCAAACTATGGAAGTAAATCAAAAAATGGCCTTATTAGACCAATCTAGTCCCATAAGTGATGGGAGAGAAGTCATTCATTTCTTTTTTTTTTTTTTTTGCCAAAAACGCAAAGATCTAACATAAACCATCTAACAAAAAATTAAAAAAAATTTAAATTTTAAAAATTAAATTAAAACTTTTATTTTTAGAATATTTTATCTATACTCTCACAACTTTTAACATATAATAATACTAATTATTTATTACTTATTTAGTTATTACTATTATTAGCAATTACATATAATTGTTATTTTTAATTATAAAATAATAAAAATATTTAATTTAAACAAAAAAATTAAAAATTAATTTTTTACCTAAACAACTAATTTAAGAATAATTAACTTAAGAATTAATTTACTAAATAACAGAACTAAATTTAATTTTTATGCTAAAATGTAAAAAAATCTAAAAAAAATTTAAAAAATAAAATTTTAAACTAGTTGTTAATAAGGATAATATTTGAGAGATGTCTGCTTCTTTTATATTCGGCCCATATTAGCATCTTAAAAAAAAATAAATAAATAAATAAATTACACTTACACACTTTTAAAATATTACTATTTACCACCTTAATCACGAAAATATCAGTATAATTCCTTACTTTTAAAAAATAAATAACCCTTTCATCCATCCGTTTATCATACCGTTTGATATTAGGCTAAAACAGAAATGTATTTTCAAAAATACCCTTAAGTGGTTTTTATCCAGGAGCAATTACAAGGCCTCGTTGTGGCCATTCGGAGCTCCCTTGGTTGGAGCAGGTGGTGCCGGCGGGATGTTATACCGGCGGCAGCTCGGATGTCTCCGCCGCATGCGGTGGCAGAGGTGGTTTCGAACCCCTCTCTGGTTTTGGAGCCTCTTCGATGATCTTCTCCTCCTCCGCGACCGCCGGTTTCGGCTTCTCACCCGCCACCCCTTCCTCCACCACCGCAGTTTCGAACCCCTCTCTTTCGCTTCGCTCCGCATCTCTGATTTGGGGGAAGCGAGCGAGAGAGACACACCCCCACAGAAAGTGCGTGTGTGTGTGATCAATGGACGTACTCTTCAACTCAATCGACGTCCGAGATCTTCTCTCCTCCTAAGACCTCGACAAATCCTCGCTGTTGTCGGCACCAGATCTCCGGCTCCTCATCAACCGCCTCCAAGTCCACTCCCTTCACATCAAATCCAAGATCTGAAACTACATCCTATCTCACCACCAGGACTTCGCTTCGCTCTTCTCCCAATGCTCCGACGCCGTTTCGAGGTCCGAGCAGATTTTCGACCAAGCGTCGAACCTCATTCCCTCATTTTCGACCACCCGATCGACGTCGAGATACGTGACGTGGTTGGTGAGATTGGGAGCAAGAGGAAGGAGGCGAGGGAGAAGAAGGAATTGTTGGATTTGGTTAGGGAAATTGCTGAATTGAGTGAAGAGTTGAGGCGTGTGGAGGATTTGAAGGCGGGGAAGGTGGTTGAGGCGGCGGAGGCAGTGAGCAGTCTGAAGGCGGCTTTGTGGATACGTGGTGACTTCTCACCCGCCACCGCCGGTTTCGGCGCTGATGGTGGGGAATGGGGCAAGCGATGGTGGCGAAGGGCGACTAGGGTTTGGGACATTTGAGAATAGGAGAGGAGATGAGCCACCGTCGCCGTCCCCCCACCTTCATCCTCTCTCTCCTCCTCTCAAAATCACTGCGAGACCCACAACCCTCTCCGTAATTCCTCTCTGTAATTAAAAAAACAACACAAAATCTGTAAAATATAGGCTCAAATTCAACGCATTACACAGAAAAATTGTTCGAAAAGTTTCTGGGTTGTCGCCGGCGGGTTGGCAGTGGCTGGGAAGACAGTGGCGGGCTGGCAAGGGTATTAATGTCTTTTAGCTTTTGTAGTTAACGGAGTTAGCTAACTGTGCAGTGATATTTTCGTGATTAAAGGGATAAATAATGATATTTTAAAAGTATTTTAGGGGTCTAAGTGTAATTTATTTTAAAAAATAATTATTTTAAAGAATTTTTTAAGTTAGCTTGTATTTGAATTAGTTTTCTTTTTTGTAATTTTTTTATCTTTAATAATTTTTTTAGTATTAATCTAAATGAATGTATTTTCTAAATTTATCTTATCATGAGAAAATAAAAAAATAAAATTTTTTTGATTAAAAACTAAAAAAGTTCATATAATACAAAAAAAGTCAATTTAACTGACTTTTTAGCTTTTTTTTTATTTTTTTATTTTAGTAAATTTTAAAAAAAAATTAGTTTCAATGGGCTTATTTTTTAAAATTCTCCAATCACAAGAAACAAAGTAAAATAAAGAATTAAAATTAAAATATAAAAAAATTCATAAAAGCTTCGAAAAATCCAGAAGGCGTTTTTAGTCCAAACATTTTACGCCTCCAAGTCACGCCTATAGCTTTTCCCGAAAGTTGACTCCTTTCATTAAAAAAAAAAAAAAAAAGTGACTAAATCAACTTTAAAATCTTTTTTTTTTATTAATTACACTTTTTAGTTTTGATTCTCCAGAATTTAAGCCCGTTTGTTATCCAGTGGCCCTGTTTGGGCAAAATTTTGAATATTTTGTTTATTTTTGTATTTTTTTAATTTTTTACTAATTTTTTTTATTTTTGTCAAATTATCTTGATGAGATGAACTAAAAAAATAAAATAATTTAATAAAAAATAAAAAAATTATTAAAGACAAAAATATGCAATATAAAATGTGACTTGTTGATTTATTTTCATCTTTTCTAAAAAAAATTTATATTTTGATTTAAAAAAATTATTATTTTAACTCATCAGTTAAAAAATATAATAAACTAATTAAATTAAAAAATCACTAAAAACATAAATTTGTAAAATTAATTAAATAAATAAATAATTATTCCACCTTGAGCCAATAATGTACGTAATACGAGACTATATATATATATATATGTATGTATTTTAAGAATTAGTCAAAACAAAACGAGAAATATCTTTATTATTAATAGTGATAACGGTAGAACAGTAATTAAATATAGTGAAAATAATGATCGTAACAGTACGTGGTGGGTGTGGTAATTGAATAGTGGTGACAATAGAATTGATTGCGGTGGTGGTGGTGGTAGAATATGATATTTGTAGAGATAAAAATGGTAATTGTGGTAATAGCGATAGTGATAGTAAAATATGATATTTGTGAATGTAAAAATGGTAATTGTGGCAATAGTGATGATGATAATTAATAAATTTTATTAAAATAATAGTATATTTTAATTTAAAATTTTATAATTTTTAAAAAATTTGAATTACAAACAAAACTCCCCAAAAATAAATTTTTTTTTATATATATAAACTATTTTTATAAAAAATACTTTTTTATTATAAAATATTTTACGCCAAAATACACCAACCTCATTTTGAATTGTGTATGAAATTACATGTACGTAGTATTAATGGTTTCAAATACGGGCGAAGCTTTTAAAATCTACGGAATAAATTTGCCGGGAAAAGAAGGTAAAAGGAGACGTTACGTGTGAGGTGGAGAAGATAGTCGCTTAGGGTTGTTTTTGTCTGTACATGGAAATTTGAACGGAGTGGCTTCCACTTCGCAAGTCTCTCTCTCTCTCTCTCTCTCTTGCAGAGATCATGGGGAAGACAATCTTGTCAACGACTCCAAACAATCTCTCTCTTTCTCTCTCTAAATTCATATATGTATTTTCTCTCTCTGTATCTATGTATGGAGTATGGTCGTTTTCAATCATCGCTGTATCCAGACAGAATTGTGTATGGGGCCGTAAATTCAGAGGATAATTCGACGATACAAATCAATCTCCCTCTCTCTCTCTCTCTCTTTCATTCGTTCTCGTAGTCTGAGATTCTTTTCTGGTAATCTCTTTTTCACGATCTCCCCCCTTCTCTCTCTCAGAGCTTTCAGGAAGCATATTATCATTAATTCTTGTAATTTATATTTGCTATTTCTTAAACTTGTTGAATAATCTTGATTTATAGTACTGATGATTCTTAAAACAATCGAATGTAATTCGTATTTTATGCTCAGTAAGTTCAATTTTGTAGGTACGGGATATCGATCTTTCTCTAATTTGTTGATGGTAATGGTGGATGTTTTTTTGGCATTTGGATTTAGAAATCTGGATTTTATTAGAAATTCGAGATTTTATATGAATGCAAGAACTAGGGAGAAAGAGTATTCAACTAGGAGTTGGAGTTTTTGGTTTCATCAATTCTTTTGAGTGTATAAACCTCCTACCAAAATAATGGTTTCTATATCCTTTTTTGTTTTGTTTTGTGTTGTTTTGTTCTTGTTTTTGTTTACTTAATTTGGATGCTAATGACATGTTGTGGAGAGAATTGTGGATCCAATCTCGCTGAAAGCAAATGTGAATTTATAGTTCCATTCAAGTAATTAATCCGTACACATGTTCATTTTTAAAAAAAATGGATTGCCTTGGTTATTGAGGTTTAAGTGCTATAGCATGACTATTGTGAATTGCTTTCCTCCTTGATTATGTCGTTTGCTTACTAATCTGGTAAAAGGTGCAGGCATTTGGCGAGGTTGTAAATTCTGGCATTTTTGTAGCGCTTTTCCTGTCTCACGTGAACAAATGTGTGAACTACAACGATGAGTGACAACATGTCTGGGCCTCTCGAGCCAACCATTAAGCCCGGTACATTTTATGAGCACATGTTTTTAATCTTTTCTAGACCTTTAATTTGATCTATGATTTATAGGAGCTTTCGGCATAATCTTGAATAATCCTGTTTTAATGTGATTAAAACTTCACAATTACAATTAAGAAGCCTGAATTTCAATAGTGTCTTCACAAGGGTTACTTTAATCGCAAGAATCAAATAAATAAATGACTTGAGGCATGCTACCATAAGATACGAATCCCTTTTTTTTTAATGTACTCCAATTGGGAAAATAGATACCCTGTCATTGAACCGAACTCTTATAATGGGAAGTAGAACAATTAAGACGAAAGAAACCTGAGATTAATGAAGGGGGATAATTTTAGAAAGCATTTCATTCTCTTATTTCAAGAAAAGCAATAGGTGATAGAATATTAGAGATGAATTAAACATTAAAACATAGCCTTGGAAAAATATGCTTGGAGGAAATTAGTGTTGACCGCCATGATTGATTTTTTTAATTGGTTGGTTTAATTAGTTGAGCTTTCATGGTTGAGACTATCTCGAACTCAATTGCGAAAGTTACATTTTGTAAGAATGGCATATATTTTAATTTTTGCTTTGGAGGTAGAAAGAAACAACATTGACAACTAGAACTTTTTTCTTAGTTTTGTTATTTACAATTTGTATGCGTGTCCTCTATTTACATGAGTTGTCTACAGGTCTCGAAAAATCTGATATTGAAAACTCTGAGGATGAGAGGAAGACAAGACTTGGGTCCCTCAAGAAGAAGGCAATTAATGCCTCGACCAAGCTTAGGCATTCTTTCACAAAAAGGGGTAGGAGAAATAGTAGAGTGATATCGGTTGCATTTGAAGATGTGCATGATGCAGAAGAATTACAGGCAGTGGATGCATTACGCCAAGCTCTTATCCTGGATGAATTGCTACCTGTAAAACATGATGATTATCACATGATGCTAAGGTTTTGTTCTTTTCCTTGTTCTTTCGTCAACGATTTGGGACTGCATAAAAGGGTATGTATCGTTAGTGAGTTTTTTAAACGAATTTTCTTAAAGTCGTTTATTTTGATTTTTCGGCTGACAAATCTTTAGGATAAATGATGTGCTTAACCAATTAAGTACGTTAAATTTAAATCAATATTATTTTTTAAAAAAATTACAAACCAAACATATTTTGGATTTTTTTTAAAAATTTAGTTTGTATTTCTTTTTTCACAAAACATTAACTAACATCTATGAATGCTCGGTTAATTTTCTGGAATACGTTTTTAAGTGACAAAACTTCAGAACAAGTAATGTGGTTTTGCTAATTAAATACATTAGATTAAAATTAATCATTATTTATTTGAATATTTTGTAAATTTCATTTAAAATTTCAAACAACACGAACTGAACATATTTTTTTCTTCAAAAACTGTTTTGAAAAAGAATCTCAACTTTTTTCTAAAACTAGAGAGTGTTTGAGATTGCTGAAACTAGTAACTTATAGATTCTTGGACAAACGCCCCCATAGCTCCATATGTGAACTATGGTATATTGACGTTAGTATACCCAGGCATTTTTCTACCTGATTTGATGGTAATAAAAGCGTGATATGAAACGTCAACTCTGAACGCTGCTGTACACTTCAAATAGATAGTTCCATTTCTACACCTTGCTGCATTTAATTCAGCCTTCTGGTTTATTTGCTTTCTTTTAGATATTTCATCTTTTTCACTCCTGTGCTCTTAATCTTTTTGGCAGTTGCCACTTTGTTCTGTATATCAAGCATTGTAAGCCAAGCCATTCTTAGTATGCCTCATATTCTTTTCCTCTATACTCTGCTTCAAGTTTTAAAATTTCCCTGTTCCCTTTTCAACAAAACAGCGCTTGTGGATAACTCTTTTAAAAACTTTTAGAGGCAAATCTTACTGACGTAGCACTCAGTATTGTGAGAGTAGTTTCAGAATTTCAGATAAAAGCCATTGTTCTAATGCTGTATAAACACGTGTAGTGGAATTGTTGGAGGTGATGGAATGACAATAGTTTCTCTTATAGGAAATGAAGAGAGAATATTTTTGTGTGAGCAGCATTTACTATAGGGAAAAATTGGGCACACTTTTGTAAATAACGCACAGCTTTATGCATCTGATTAATCCATTCTTTCTATGGTTATCAGATTTTTGAAGGCCAGGAAATTTGATATTGAGAAAACAAAGCAAATGTGGGGTGATATGCTCCAGCGGAGAAAGGATTTCGCCGCTGACACAATTTTGGAGGTACTTACAGATAATATTACTTATCATTGGTTTGAAATGCCTCCATATAGCCAAACGAACATATGACAGATCTTTTTTATTAGACTACCATGTTGCCTGTTATTTTTACCTTTTCCTTCTTTGTCTAGGAATTTGAGTTCAATGAAAGAGATGAGGTCCTCAATTACTATCCACAGGGACATCATGGAGTTGATAAGGATGGACGGCCTGTTTATATTGAAAGACTTGGCAAGGTTGATCCAAACAAGCTTCTGCAAGTCACAACAATAGAACGCTACTTGAATTACCATGTGCAGGAGTTTGAGAGAACCTTCAATGTCAAGTTCCCAGCGTGTTCGATTGCAGCAAAAAAGCACATTGATCAAAGCACAACTATTCTGGATGTGCAAGGAGTGGTATGTGGGGATCCTAATAGATGCTTTGAGTAAAAAACAAGCCACCTATTTTCGAAATAATGGGCCTTCAACTGAAACATGATTGAGAACATCCACTTTCTATAGTAATTCAGAATGGCAGAAAATGACGTGTTAAATATGCATCAGAGCTGAGCTACCATAAATCTCAAAATGGCTAAAACTAGATTTAAAAAGGTGTGACTATTCAATTCTGGGTATAAACTGTGGTGTACTACACATAATTATGAGATTATAGGATCTTTTATCATAACAAATAAAAAATGGTATCTCTAATGTCTTTTGTTAAAAGAGAAAAAATGGCCTCGGTAATTTACTTTTACTGATGTCCCAGGGGTTAAAACATTTCAGCAAAACAGCAAGGGATCTTATTCAGCGCATTCAAAAGATTGATGGTGACAATTATCCTGAGGTACTCATTTTATCTCTCAGCTCATGTTAGTACCACAGCCTTCTTTGGTTTGCCACCCTGTTTTGAATGATGGTCTTTTACTTTGTTTTTACTTCAAGCTCTCATTTGAAAACTTTGTTCTTTGTAGACCCTGTGCCGCATGTACATTATTAATGCAGGTTCAGGATTTAGACTCTTATGGAACACTGTTAAAACATTTCTAGACCCCAAGACCACGTCAAAAATTCAAGTAAGCCATTTTCATCGATTTACGTAAAAGTAGAGCTGATTTTGATCGAGTTAGTAAGAGTAGCTCATCAATGGTTTTCTTGTACCAGGTTCTGGGCAACAAGTACCAGAGCAAATTGCTTGAAGTAATTGACGCTAGGTAATTGTTTCGTTAATCCATGTAACATAGAGTTTGTCTTTTTCCCTATTGGATTGTCATTTGCCAATAGAACTTCTAGGTCTTATAGTTTATGGAGTCGATGTTACAGTCAGTGAGCGGCTTCCTGAATAACTATATGTGCTGATTGTAACAAAACATGACATGGCCTTCTAAAAGTTCATTATACTCCTCATAGCAACATTTTCTTCCTTGATCTGTATCAGTGAGCTACCAGACTTTTTGGGTGGTACTTGTACTTGTGCAGACAAAGGTGGATGCATGCGTTCTGATAAGGGCCCGTGGAATGATACTGATATATTAAAGGTGTACCTTCTTTTTCTATTGAAATTTTGTTTGTTCAAGTCTGCATTTTATGGTTAGCCATTTCCGTCAAAGGTCCTAAAATTTTAATTTGTTGAGTTAGATGGTTCACAATGGTGAAGCCAAATGTTCAACAAAAAACTTGATTCCAGCCATTGACGAGAAGACAATTTCAGAGGATGAAAGCGCAAACCCAAAGGTTTCCTATCCTAATTTGGATACAAATCTCCCTCTTACTTTTACATTGATCTCAATCTTCTTCTTATTGTGTGCTGACTAACTTTTTTCATAATAGTGTGCGAAGGAATGTGTCTCTTTCAACTCAAATGCAATTTCAGATGTTGATGATATGCGATCTTGCTCTCCCTGGCTAAAAAAAGACTATATATCACATCCACAATTGTCTCCTGTTCGTGAAGTAAGTTATTTGGGCTCCCATTACACGTAGATGATGCATTGCAATCTAGAAATTAGGATTCGGGTGTGAGCCTAAATGAGCTTGCTCAGATTGGCATGAAGAACACCAACACCACTTACTCAGATTGGCATGAACAACACCAACAACATTTCCCCCAACAGTACTATCAGGGGGAATTTACTAGCTCTGGGCTCAAGTGGCATTCCACCCATAACCACAGCTTATTCTGGCAGCTAATAACTTAATCAGAACAATCAAATTTGATATATTCTTGTAAGGTCATCGTGCATTAATACTTAATACTTTAGCAATTTTGTGAAATCTCGTTGGATTTGTTCATGATGGAACATAGCACTTTCATTTTGTTTATAGAAAGTGGAGAAAGATGGTTATGTTTACAAAGCTTAGAGTGACTGGGAAGTAAGGGGGAATTTCATAGGGCAGCAACTTACATGCATTCAAATTTAGGATGGGAAGAAATTAAGGAAGATAAATGAAATGAAAAGACATGAACTGAATTACCCCCACTGGTCTTTCTGGAAAGAAAAATATAGGGAGGAAATATGCCTACAGTTAGCTTAGGGGTGTACGGGTTGGGTGGGTGGAGGAAGAATTTGCAACCAATCCACTATTGACGGTGATCGTTTTTCAACTCACCACCATCCCACTGATCATCAAAGCTAGCAAGTTGGATGATATTTTTTGACGATTTCAACCTGTGGTCTAGGCAGTTTAGCAGATTAAAAAGTTATAAAATTTGAGATTATTTTTTAAAAATTTGTTTCTAAAAAATAAAATATCTATTGCAATTCTTTTTATAAAAAAAATCATATTTAACACATCAAGCAAAAAAATCAATTAAAAATAGCACATTCAATAATAATAATAACAATATAATAAAATATATCTAATAACAATATTTACATCGCATACTTATTAGAAAAAAATATTCACAACATATAAAGCATTACTTCAAATCATAAATGCTTTAATTTATTCTTTATAAATATGTATATGGGGTTTGAGATTTGTCGTATACTCGTATATAGAAACGATAACCGATATATTATACAGGCAGATTAGATTGAGTTGATAGCAGGATGAAAAAATAAAATTCACAACTAACTAATCCAACTTCTTTATTTTTTTCACTCAACCCACCCAACCCAACTTACGCACTCACATAAATCGTACGAGTTGAGTTGAAGGGTTGACAAGTTATTTGAACACTATAATTTTTTGTCCTTCGTGCTGTAAGAAAATGGCAAGGCACTAAAGCATTAAATCTTGTGTGCTAGAACATCAAATCCTCAAAATTTCTCTTTGGAGATGAACGTGATAACGTTCTAATTTCTTGCCTATTAGTGTGATCACCTATTTCAAATGCAATGAACATGATAATGTCATAATTTCTTGTCTATTAGTGTGATCACCTATTTCAAATGCAGGAACGCAAATAACTTTAGTTTACCAGTGTAACATTGTATCGAATATTTAGTTAATCATAAAAAGATTTTAAGTGAGAGGTTCAAACCTTGCCAAGTGCAAGGCATTAGGAGTGGGCGCGTGTGTATTTGCCGATTAGAAAAAAGTTCATAACTTTTACTTTTCATTACTATTGTCTTTGTGCCTACTAAAATCATACTCCTGGCCTAACCTAAACTCAGTCCTGAAATAGCCATCTTAGCTCTCTCCATAGTAATTAAATCTAAGTGAAAGGCTGAGCATCATAGGGTAATTTAGTTGATCAAATGAAATTATTATTAAGCCAATCATCTTTTGTGCATTCTATTTGTGTTATTGTTCTTCGTATTAAATCGTAAGAAAATTATAATATAGTAAGCCTCACTAGGCTAAAATCTTGTGAATATTTAAACTATTCATGAAAATGTCAAATTGAAAGGTTTTGTAGACCTAAAATGGACCAGGTCACTTGATTTAATCATTGACGATGCTAAAAAGTCGATTTAGGAGGGTAAAAATAACTTGAAACGAGATTAAACTCAAAGATTGGCAACCTTTTTTACACCTGATAGAGCATGATTAAACTCAAAGTGGTATTATGGGAGGTATAATGAACACGCCCACAAAGAGTAATGGAAATACAAGTGAAACCACAACGGTGGTAGGAAATAATTGTAGAGAAAGGAGATAAAAGAAAGGAGAGAGAAAGTAGGGTGTAGACGTGTAGTATGAATTGATAGAATATGAATGATGAATGTTTTAGTAAATAAAACTTGAAAGGGGGGAATTTTATTAAGAAACTAAAAAAAGAGAGGGGCTCTACAAATATTAAAAAGGCACAAATGAAACATTGAAGGTTCGAAATAAAGACATGTTTAGTATTATGGGCAAAATCATAATTTTTTAAAACTTTCGTTGGATTTAAGCTCAACCCCGGTTACAATTGAAGTAATTATTATAATAATATTTCAATAAAAATCTTACACTAACACTTACTAGATAAATATAAAAAGTTTTGTTTTGCCTTGAGAACAAAAGCTTATGTTTCCAGTACATACTAAATTATTTTTCCTTGAAAATTGGCCTCTTATAAATAGTCGTTACAAATTTTATTTTATCTGAAAATTTAGCTAGAGAAAAATGAATTCATTAATAAAATATCTCAAATAGAAATTCTCCACATTGTAGGATTTGTTAGAAAAAAATAACACGATGATGTAGTTCGTCTTTTTAATGTTCTTCAAAGTTCTATGATTGTCTTCTTAGTTTTGTTTGGATGATTGATATTTCAATTCAAAACATAAGAGACTGAAAACAATCATAATAAGAATACTATGATTAAATTGGACGCCAAATAACAAAATTTAGCCAATTATTTTGTGATTAATTAAATGATATGGAGATGTAGTGAAAGGATGATGGCCAAGAGATTTCCAAGAGTGACCAATGCCGATATTTCAGATCAATTATCTACAAATGAGAGATTGAGAAGGACATAACCCTATAGAAGTAGTGTATTTGATGAGATGGAAGAGTACATCAAAAGTATTGTATGAGGAAAGGATTCCTGTTAAATTGAGAGGGAAGTTTTAAAAAACAGTAAATTGCTTGCCATAATTTAGACTATAAAATATTGGCTGGTAATAAATCTAGTTGAAATGAGAAATTTGAGATGGATTAGTGGCGTTGCAAGAAAGTATAGAATGCAAAATTAATGCATTAAAGAAACGTAAAAGTGACACCGAAAATAAGACTAGTAGTTTGAAATGTTTATGCCGTGTTTAATGTTGACCTAGTATTGTGCGCTTTGTAAGGAGGATTGATTTGATCCATGTTGAGGGTGCTAAAGGAAACAAAGAGAGGCCATAAGAAGCAAACTAAAGGAAACAACCCTTGTAGCCATCCCAAGTAAATGAACTAAGATTTGTTGTGCAGAGACTATAAAGTTGAGTTTAAACAAGAGATAAGTAAAACCCTAAATGTGCTTTTAAGATGATGGTGGTGATGATGAGAAAAGAGCAAGGGAGGCAGGAATGGTTCATTATCCAACTCCATAAGAAAGTTATATTTGCAACTCCCCACACACACACACTCATGTATCTTTTCTTTCTGTCTTGCATTTTTGTGTTTAGTCTCTTTTTTCTTCATATGAAGTTGAAAAGTTTTCTCTACAGGCTCCAACCCATGAGCATGATGACTTTATTCCAATGGTTGACAAGGTTGTGCATGCAACTTGGCATAAGGCTGTGCAAAATGACAAATTCACATTTTCTAAAGGTACATGGTATATTCCTAATTAGGCTAATTATATATTTTACAAATTCCAAACAAATTCTTCGTAAAAGTTTGTTGAGAGAGATGCTCGTGTGATGCTATAACATAAATATTTGATCCACTTTCCCTCTTGGAATTCCTGTAGGAAATAGGAACATTATTAGGAAGTCGCGGTCATCAACCCTCCAATTCTTTCTAACTCATATCCTCAAGCATTTGTGGACAAACCAATGAAGATGATTTTGTAAAATGTTGGGGGTTCCATATGGGCAATGAAATCAAGGACTATGCATTTAGTTATTGTTTTGCACATGGTGATTTTAATTTTGTGTAACATTTTGTTACTTGAGTTGATATTAGTTATCCTTTGTGAAATTTCTACGTGCATTAGAGTTCTAAATATCAATCGTTATGTATTGTATCAATTTTATGTAACAAAATTTTGGACATTCTACACCAATATTTATCAATATATTAGCCAATAATCTTCGATATTGGTCAATACATGATCGTACCATTGTTACTGATGTATATTTTAATACCACAATTTAGAATCCTAATAGATATAGGATGTATGTATATGTGATAATATTTTCTCTTTGAACTCACATATTGTTTCATCGTGTGTGATACCAACTGGTGCATTTATTTCTATTCTCTTCTTTTGAAGGCACATATTGTTTACCCGAGCACGATGCTTGCAAGCCGTCTTCTGTGATAAGCAACCAGATTTTCACAGGGGTCATGGCCTTGATAATGGGAATTGTCACTATGGTCCGCTTGGCTCGCAACATGCCGAGAAAGCTAACCGATGCCGCCCTCTATTCTGGTCCCATGTTTGGTGTTGATCCCATGATGAAATCTCACCAGTTACCAGCAGCACCCACCATCTCAAGCGCTGAATATTTGTCTATCATGAAGCGCATGGGTGAACTGGAGGAGAAGGTGGTTATTCTCAGCAACAAACCTGCAGCTATGCCACCTGAGAAAGTGGAAATGCTTAACGCTGCTTTGAGTCGAGTTGATGCCTTGGTGCAGGAGCTTTCAGCAACCAAAAAGGTACCCCCATCTGGTTCTTTTTAACTTTCTATGTGGTGGCTAGAATTGAAAATAGCAGTTCAAATGATAGGATTTGAAATGCTTTGTTCATTATCAAATATACATGTGCCATCATTAACCGAAGGAATAATACCTACTTTTTTGCCCATCCGATGAGAAATCTCTGCATTTTCAAATTTATTTTCAAAAATTCTGGCATCTCTCTTTTCAACTAAACCGCCCCAAAAAGTGAACAAATAATTACACTTCCACGTCTTTGCCTTCTTATTTACTACCAATATCTCTACAATCAACCATCATGTGGGTACTTATCATCAAAACCACCCAATGGCTTCTTCAAACAGCCTTTGGCATAAAGACAAATGATTTATATATATTTCTCATTTTTCCTACACCCAATACACCACAGAGGACACAGATTGCAATGAGGTGCCTCTTCTGATTTTGTCATTGGTCATGAAACTTTGATGAGCCATTATCCACTTGAAAATCTTAACCTTTTAGGGGCACAATTGCTTGCCAAATTCTTTTACAGCAACAGGAAAAAGGGAAACAAAAGTCAACATCAATTGTGATCTTTGTTGCTGAAAATGGAATGTTCATCTGAAGAAAATTATGACTTTTCCTGATGAAAAGGATAATTGACCTTGTGGCAACAAAATGAAACTAGACTAACAGATTCATTCTGCTATAATTTATGATAATTGTGTTTCTTGTGCAGGCACTTGAGGATGCCCTTGTTCAACAAGAGGAGCTCCTAGCCTACGTTGAGAAGAAGAAGAAGAAAAAGAAGAAAAAGAAGTTTTTTGGTTTCTGAATGCAGAATCATCTAACTTACAAACAGAGGTTCTGCTTCATAGTTGATATAAGTTCCATTTGCTGTAAAAATCATATAGGATAATAATTGTTATAAGTAATAGTGAAACTGGTGGCGAGGGTGATTTCAGCCCCACATAAACTACCTAATGTTCAATTTGAGTCATTGTTTGCTTGGTTGAAGTTCTCAGATTGTTGTATAATATACAGTTTGACCTTCTTTGATGGTTGTGCATATTCTGAATGAAATTTGGCATGTATTTGTTAACCAAATAAAATTATTTTCTGTCGAGATCACATGGAAAATGAATTATCATGCGATTGAGTTGACAACTACCTCCCTTCACTTTGCTGTTCGACAATGCCATCGAGATCGACAATGCCTTGTTTCACGACTTCACTACTTCACTCGAAGAAACTTAGAATTGAAACTCACAAGAACTTGAACGAAAGAAGTAAAAGAGAATTTTATTGCTAATGAAAATGAAAGGATTACAATGCGAGGGAATTGAAAAAAACTACAATCTAAACTGAAATAACAAGTTGAAAACAAAAAGGCTGAATTATTGATAACTGTCTTGAACTGTACTGCTAGTGGGAGTGTACTGGGGCAGTTACATGTTACAGTGGGTAGTTATTTGCTCCTCTTTTTGATAATTTGTTGCTAAGTGTCCCTTTACAAATGCATCTACCTTAATTTGTTAACTGAACGCTCGATAGTGCCTTTTCTTCACATGATTTATAACAGGCCTCATTTCAACATAGTTTATTAAAACACCTTTGCTTTGCTCAACAGGGCACTAATTCTTCTATTGATAAGTTTTTGCGAAATATGGTGTAAACAGTTTTGCATGCAGGTATATATGTATGTATGTAAATTTTGGCTTTAAGGGTAAGGCCATGAGTTTTTTTTCCTCAAACTTCTATTGATGAGCTACTCTTATGAAGTTCTTACAAATGATAATATAGTCTATCTAGATGGAAAACCCAAAATGTAAGAACTTAAGTTGATTTAAGCAAGAAATCAACTAAATAATTTTAAGCTTCTAATTTAACATAGAAGGCGAAAATTGCTCAAAGGTCGTGCCAATTCTCACTCTGACAGAAGATAAAAGTAATTTGGATCGCCCAAAACATAGAAGGCAAAAATTGCCGAAGGGTCGCACCAATTCTCACTCTGGCAAAAGATAAAAGTAATTTGGATCACCCTAAATACAGCTGGAGAGGAGCATGAACACTACAGACAAAATTCCAACAGTTTCAAGTTCAGTTCTTCACATGAAACTGACACAAAATCGAACAAATTAAGAATAATCAAGCTAAGCCTTGGTATACAATCTACCAAAAAAATGCATTGGATGTCACAGAAATTAAGACTTTGAATAAATAGCCTAAGAGAGAATGGGGTGGCCGTCATGAGTTAGTCTTATGAGAGGTGTCACAGAAATTAAGATTTTAAGTAAGGCAATCTATATCGATTTCTGGAACAAGGAAACGCAATTGCATCAAAGTAAACATTTGCAAAGCACTTTAGTCTCAAACTCAACTCATTCGAACATTTCAGGATAGATTTTTGTTGAAATATAGAGATAAGTATAACTCCATGCACAATTTCTCACAATATGGAACGCACTCCATCTCAGTTGATAGTAAAATGTCGTTAAAGGTGGCATATCCTGTGTGAGGTTAATGTGCGTGCATAGTTGTGTTAAACACATGTATAGCGAGACACTTGTACCCAGCCAAACATATTCATGTCGTATAACCTCTTTCCTCCACATCCAACATCTTTTACCAGCAAAACTTCTTTTTCTGCTCAACATGCATTGAGAAATGCATATCAGCCACGAAATAAACTAAGAATTTATCAAAAAAGGAGAATGAATCCTAATCAACTGCAAATTCTTTTCTTTTTTACACATTATATATCTGTGTGTGTGTATATATATACACAACAAAAAATCTAGGACTCTAGGTACATAGGACAAACCACAATAAAAATGATCTCAGCCATCCATAACCTGCATGTATTGTGGGTCCTATGTGCATATGTATAGTTGAGACCATTTCCTGTGGTTGATTGTGTGTACGTAGAGTAACTCGTATATAACAGGAAGATGATCGACTCACCCGAAACCTAGCTGCTTCTTGACTGTCGATGTAAGCAAGCAGTTCCTCTTGCCTCATTAAAGCCTCATGCAGAGCCTGCTCACAGATGCATATTAGTTATAAGCAACAATCGAAAGATGTAGGGAAGAAAGGTGAGATGCTTCTGTTCTTGTGCACACCTACAGACCCAACCCCACATGCATTCACATGTAAAACTTAAAAGACCAATGGGCATGCACGGTGACACTACAACAAAAGAGCAAGCCAATACTTGAAAATTGTGGTATGTATCAACAACGAGAAAGTCCACCGAGCATTTGATTTCAAAGTAATTTATAGCATCCAATCAAAAATTGAAGAAGCCTGCAGTGTTTTCAGTGATATTACTTGAATGTACCAGAGAGCCAACAACCATCATAAAAATGAACTTTTTCTGTTAGGTTATCCATAAAACCCTCACAGGTGCCACAATCAGTAGTTTAGAATGCATTCTGAAAGGCTGGCATAAAACCTGTATATGTCATTTCTTCTTATTTAAACAGTGTTGATTTAACTTAATGCACTAAAACTAAAAGCACTAATGCTAAGGCAGCCTTGCATTTGTTTACAGAATGGATAACATGGAAATTATGTTAAAACTATTGTTATGGCACTACATAAAAACCAAAACGGCAATAGCAAATAATTGTATTTAATTAAGTTTGGTGGTCCCCTGTAAGTTAGTCAAACTGGTAATAAATTCAGTTTCCAAAGAACAGATTTTCATTAAGAAACGTGATGAAGCAGAAGTATCATTTGAAAATTTGCAATCAGATTGAAAAGATAAGTGCAGTGCAGTGCAATGCTTTATATAAGAATGTAATACATTTTACGTGTTTGCAGTTTAAGTTGGCCTCATCCTAATGCTCTAGTTGGTTCAAAGGGCTTAGATAACATGACTAGCGCAACCATGCCTATACCAGCATTATCCAAAACCTTAAAATCTGAAGCAAACACATAATAGAATGCTATAGTTGTGTTTAGGGTTTTCCTATGTTTCAGGACAGAGATTTTAAGGATTTGAAAAACACTAGTATGGTTTCAAATCATCCATGTTGCCTGGGCCTCCTAGAAGTAGTATTATTGTGATACCCCATCTCGCATCGATAGCAGATAGAAATTAAGGCTAGTATATAAAAAAACATAGATTTAAACTTTTGGACCGTGCTGTTAGGCTCTTTATTCAAGTTATTGGGTCAGTGGTTCACTTGAATCGTTACAAATTGTATTAGAGCCAACCGTGGCTCCCATGTAGGAATGTAGGGTTTCGCGGCGGTGTGAATAGAGGAGTAGAAGTCTCGAGGTTATATACCTTGTGCATATTAATAGACTATTCTGTGTACGCTAATGACCTACTATCCACATCCCAACTAAGAAAAAAACTTTGGCCAAGCAACGAGTGTGTCACGTATTTGTATTTGAGTGGGAGATATTGTAATACCCCATCCCACATTTGTGGGATATAAAAATTACATAAGAAACTTGTGGACTATTACTAATAATTTAGTTTTAAACTTTTAGGCTATGTTGTTAGGCTCTTTATTCAAGTTATTGGGCCAGTAGTTCAGTTGGGTCGTTACAATTATGGTGCCGCCAGCATAGCCTAAATTCTAAAGTATGAACTATAGTGCTTACCAAAAGCAAAACAA
This sequence comes from Heliamphora exappendiculata, assembly GCA_034768845.1. Classification (NCBI taxonomy): domain Eukaryota; kingdom Viridiplantae; phylum Streptophyta; class Magnoliopsida; order Ericales; family Sarraceniaceae; genus Heliamphora; species Heliamphora exappendiculata. The sequence continues at coordinate 652,493 of JAOTRH010000020.1, read as the reverse complement.
ATAAATAAATAATCTGAACTATAGTGCTTATACCTTTTTAGTAGCAATTAACTCTGCTTCTAGGGCATCCACACGGCAAACAGCTGCATTCAGTAGTTCCTCTTTCTCGTAAGGCATCTCAGATGGCCTCGCTTGAAGTGTGTCAACCTTCTGTTCAAGCTCCCCAAGTCTTTTTACAACAGAGGACAGGAACTCTACCTCCTTAAATGCTGGAGATGGTGAAGGGGGGCAGAACTCCTCCTTGAGTACACCATCTAGAGAGCATTCAGGAATATCTTGTCCATAATCAGATGAAGTATCAGGGAGTTTCTTGGTTACATGGTGTGCTATTGAATGGAAGAGCGTGAAAAGTGTCATGGAGGCAGCCACAAACACAGCCAGAATCCGAATCCTAAATCTTTCAGGTGCCTTTTCAGTATCAGGTAGTGGTGGAAGTGTACCTGCATTGGATATTTGGAAATAAGATTCTTGGTATGTTAAATAAATTCCACGTCAATTGACAATAAACAGTAGTGCCCAATAAAATGTTTCAAAGCTTGGGACCCTAGGCTTCTCTGTCTGCAACTTTGCCCGTATCTTCTGTATACTGTATCTATCGATTTAAAGAAGAATGGGTTGGCGAATCTATCGGTTTAAAGAAGAATGGGTTGGCGTATCTATTTGTATTTGTGTCACGTCATAGGATACCCAAGCAATATCTAAATCATGAAAGTCACTCGGTATTTATCCCCAACTACAGGAATCTCTAAGTGACTTAACAAACATGAGGCGATGTATATGCCCACCCGCATGGTGGGAGGGGGGGTGTCGGGATTGGGTTTGTCCTTAAACTAGTTATGGTAATTTATGTTGATTCTTGTCTAACATTTTAAAATTATCCGACTCTTGTCTCACCACTTACTGCTTTAATCTTTTAAGTATGGTACGAGTTACAATGTGTTGGGGGCAGGTGTTGCGGATGTGGACTGCTTGGTTTCTCCCCAATGTATGGGGGCCTGATGTGCGCGTTGCCGGACTCCCAAGTGAATTTCCCAACACAAGCAATGATCAAAACTTCCCCAAGCATGGATGAGGAGGAGGTGGCACCACAGCCTATCTTATCTTCATTAGTTGTGAGTCCTAGGCCATCAGTTTGCAAGAGTTATCTTTTCCTCAGAGTCCAGGTTTTCTAGTCCATCTCTAAGGAGTTATGTTGTCCTCTCGGATTCTATTTCAAACCTCATTGTACATCCTTTCCTTTTGGTAATGAAATACTAATTACCAGAAGAAAAAAGAAAAAAAAAACAGTTGGATTACAAAATTTCGGAAAGCAAATTGTTGAAGTCATTTGCAAGTGGAGAATAAATGAACGAAAAAAAAATTATGGTCTAGGATGTGTTGGCATGTAAAAATTTAAGAAGAAAATATCAGCACCAACTAAGCTAGACTAAACTCTAGAAACAGTAGAAATTTAAGAAGAAAATATCAGCACCAACTAAGCTAGACCAACCTCTAGAAACACAAGGCTTTTGAAAGGATGCTTGCCTCTTCCAACCACCATCAACAGCCTTGTCAACCATGGGAACATACTCATCATACCCTGCGAAGCTACCAACATAGCTTGCCTTTCCAATAACCTTTGACTGTTTATTTATGGAATCATCTTAGTGAGATAAATAGGTGCCAAATTTAGAAACCTAGAAACAAACTGAAAGTCATCCTTAAATGCAAATCAAGAACCTACTTCTTCACGAACAGGAGTTAACCGAAGATGTGAGTAACTCCTCATTGCAATTGGCGAAGCAATATCTTCAGCTTCAGATCCAGACTCAGCAGTGGATGTATCACTGCTTTTTATCTGCTTAAATAGCATTAACAAAATAACAATCTAAACTGAGAGCAGATAATAATACTGGCTGTGCCCAAGAAACTTGAAAATACTCAGAGGTCTATACCATTGGGTAATTAGGTTTAGCATAAGCAACCACCTTCCCTTCACTATTTTGAACTTTAACAACTTGTCTAGCAAGTCGTGCTTTGCCGCTAAGAACCATCTGCAGCATAATACCAGCACAAGCAAGTGTTTCGGTTAAAGCAAACATGAGGTGCAATTCATGAGTGAAAAGCATATAGTGATACATATTTTACATCCCAAGGCATAAAACAACCTTCAAAATTTCTGGGTTTTTCCATGGCCCTTTATCAGAACGAAGGCAACCACCTTGATCAGCACAGGTACAGGTACCTCCCAGGAAATCTGGCAGCTCACTGGGCAAGTCCCACAATTTTCATTAAGTTTTGAAATAAATTAAGGCAGTAACGAATAAGTAATAACAAACACCAAAACAACAAGGAATTCTGATTATAAGATCAAGCCCAGAACAAGGAAAAGGTAAACATGGAAACTAAATATAAAATCCCATTACCTAGCATCGATACTCTCAAGCAACTTGTTCTGGTACTTGTTTCCGAGAACCTAAGTAAAGATTCCAAAATAGAAAATGAATGTTACCAAAAATGTCAAAATCTGCAAGGTGATATAGAATAATTTGTCAAACAAGTGAAGTAAAGATTATTCACATACATGAATCTTAGATGTTGTTCTGGGATCTAGAAAAGTTTTTACAGTATTCCACAGAAGCCTAAAACCAGGACCAGCATCGATGATAAACATTTGGTGGAGAGTCTGCAGCAATCAAGAGTACAAAAATGCAAAAAAAAAAAAAGTTAATATTAAGTTCCAATAATCAATTTCAACATTTGAACATAATTTTCTCAAGAAAGAGAGAAGATTACTTCAGGGTAATTGTCACCATCAATCTTCTGGAGTCTCATTAGAAGTTCACGTGCGCCCTTTGTTAAATTTTTCAAACCCTGAACAATTTAACCATGAAATCTTAAAAAAAGATGGAAAAAATGGTTTTTAGACTGTAAGAACTGTACAATTCATTATTACAGCATGTCCCGATTACAAAAAACCCAAGATGCCACATACCACGCCTTGAACATCTAAGATTGTTGTGCTTGAATCTATGTGCCTTTTTGCAGCAATGGCACAAGATGGAAACTTAATTGCGAAGCTTTTCTCAAACTCCCTGACATGGTATTTTATATACCGATCCATCGAGGTAACTTGCATAAGCTTGTTTGGATCAACTTTTCCCAATCTTTCAATATAAACAGGTCTTCCCTCCTTATCCACACCATGATTACCATGTGGATAATACTTTAAGACTTCACTCAACTCTTTAAATGCAAAATCCTGATGAAAATATCAATAAGTAAATTATAGATTACCATAAGGAGCCCACATACCAAAGGCAAAATGTCCAATGTGATTACCTCCATAATAGTGTCAGCACCAAAATCTTTCCTCCATTGAATCATATCAGCCCACATGTGCTTTGCTTTTTCAATATCAAACTTCCTTGCTTTCAAAAACCTGCAATTTGAATCAGTTTTTATAAATATCATAAACCTAAATAACAACAATCTGATTTGCAGATGAGATCTTTTTTCAGATCTGACATAATGGCAAGATAGCACAAACAATATAATTTCGTGCAAAAGGAAAACCAAGAAGAGAGATGATAGACAATGGGATAAACATAGAAGAAAAAGAGTCTGACCAACAGAAAGGTTAAGGAAGAGGCAGGGAAGAGAGTTCGAGGGCAATTGGCAAAGGTTTTCTAAACTTTTAGCCTAGACTATAATAGGCACTTTGGAATTTTAAGTGATGTAAATTTTAGTTATCAAATGACTTAATTTATTATCACTTAATACATTCAGTTTTAATGGTTAATTTAATAATTATTATCACTTAATAAATTCAGTTTTAATGGTTGGATTATGTTATTTAAACACACCCCTAAATTCATAACTTAATTTAATAAAACTGGTGAGTTTGCTAATTTATCCAGGTTAATAAATTACCTTCCTTTTTGTGAATTGTGAATGTAAAGTGATTAAATATCACAATGCTACGTGAGAAATAGGAGGAAACTTCTAGGGGCTAGGGATTAATATTGGATTGATATGATAGCCATATATTATCTATTTTGGACTTCTAATAGTATTTCTGATATTCTCGATAGAGAAGTTCGGCTATCATATGAAAATCTTCATGTTTTCTGCCTTAAAAAATCAATCTACCTACAAAATAAGTTTTTAGGTTCCATGTTATTGATTATAAACACTGAAAACATTCATCATTTTATTAAAAAAAAGATCAGAACATGTTCATTAATGAGTTTTTATTTTGTTGCATTTGCTTAGTGGTTGAAGAAATTCACAAATTTAATGTTCGATTATCCTCATACATTGGCTGGTACTCCTAATATCCATTACATGCAATTGCGACGAGCCAATTAATATCGCAATCTAAAACCATGCTCCCAGCCCCTTCCCTTAACTAGTTTAGCAGTTTAACGTTTGATTTGGGTTCTTTATACACAAAGCTAGGATATGAATTGGTTCTTCATACACGAGGTTAAGGATTGAATTTAATTCTTTGAGGGAGAAAGGGGTCAGAGGAGAACTAGTATATTTTATGGGAAACCAATTTAAATTGGACAAGTAATGAGGGAAAATACTTTCATGCCCTTGCATGTGAGTGTTACATGGGTTTTTCATTAGCTGTAATTAACAGAGTTTGACAATGGGACCACATTGAAATAAGATTAAAAGTTTAGAGTTAAAATTGACGAAACTAAAACTGCAAGGACCAAAGAAAAATCTAGTTGAATTAAAGGGACTAGTGGTATAATTTCCTCAAGCATATTATAAGTTTGATGCATATATAGCTCTCTTCCCTATCCTTTTCTCCAATGCCTTCAAAAATAGCTAGAACAAATGCCTAGATGAACTTCACCCATCACACATAACTAAGAAAAATATTACACTTTTTTTCGACCTTCAAGCATGATAGTAGCGTAGGTTTGTGAGCTTAATAGAACAACGAAAATCTGATCCAATTGTAGGCGCATTCACCAAAAATGTGTTTTTCAAGTGATTCTAGATGGAGTCTTCACAAAATCCAAGTAGATCTATAAGGCAATGATAATGCCCACCTTTGAGAGCGGTAAACCAATTCATTATATAGACAGCCTACATCTTGTAAAAGTATATTCCATATGAAAAGTTCATAGTCTTCCATAAAAATTGAGGGTACAACAGGAAACTGGAAACGAACAATAACATCTCTAAGCCAAGTCTGCAAAAATAATGTGGTTCTCCTTTCTTAGATGGAATCGTAATACAAACAAATTAAAAAGAAAAAGATGATAATAACTACAAGTTTAGATACGGACATATGATCCATTGAGGGGTATTTAATAACCCACTGATAGGATATTCCCTATAGAAGTCAATTCAGAAAAGCTTTGAAGTTGATCCCTACAAGTTTCAATTGGCCTTACAGCTCAAGGAAAAGAGAATGTTGCCAACATAAGTTGCAAGAAAAAGTAGATTACCTTAACATCATGTGATAGTCATCATGTTGTTCTGATAGCAATTCATCCAATATCAATGATTGTCGAAATTCATCAACAGCCCGTAGCTCCTCAGCATCCCGAACATCCTCTATTGAAACAGAGCTAACTCGACCATTACTCTTTCTTCTACTGCTCTTTTTCTTGAGCGAATGTTTGAACTTGGTGGATGCATTTATTGCTTTTTTCTTCAGTGAACCAATTCTTGTCCTTCTTTCATCCTCTGAGTTTTCAAAATCAGATTTTCTTTCTCTTCTCTCATCATTACCGGATGATCCCTCAAAGCCTGGCACCAAAAGTTAGTGAAGATGTTACAAGCTAAAGCTGATGTGCAACCTCAAGCACATAAAATTCTTTCCGAAAGTCATTATTGTCAAACAATTTAACTAAATTTTATTATTGAGCCAAAATATGTGAATTGAGTTAATTGTTAAGTACTTATAAAATAGAAAATTGTGTTGCAGAACATCAACAAAGATCCAACAAATTATGCCTCCTTAAGAAAGAATTCCTACGAATAGCGAAGCATCTATAAGAGAAGCATAACATTCATCAGAAAATAAAAATGCAAAATACATCAACGATTGGTAATAATAAAAAACAAATAAACATAGTGGGCGTTTTCTTACCACGGAATTCATTGTAAAAGTTGAGTATTGAAAAGCCAAAGCCAAAAAAATATTAAAATGTAGCTTTTCAAAATCAACATTTTCAACTTTATTAAGTTATTGCAACATAATGTACTCCTGAGTTCAAAAAGAGGAAAATCATGTACAGGTGTCTCATCAGCACATACCCCATAATCAAACAAAAAGTAATGGAAACCAAAATCTTGCACCATGACAAACACATCATGCATAAAACATCATATTCTAAGAAAATTCACTAAAACAAAACATAACAAGATGGTGCAAAAACAGTGATTCTAGGTCCCATAAAATTGATCAGCTGAAAATAGAAAACGCAACTTCCAAAAGAAAACCCTAGGCCCTAGCTTCAAATGAGGCTTCATACTTCCCACATAAAATAATTCATAGTACAAAATAAATTATGAGAACAATCAAATTCCCTTGTACCACCTTCAAAAATAATCTCCTTTCCAGAAAGAAAATATATTTCACTAGGGTACAAATTTGATCCAGAAACAAATTCCGTTCAACGAAACGGAAGTAATAGGAAATATTTTCCCAAATTCCCGGTATATATAATATAAAGCTCATTGAGCATGCCAACAACTCCAACCCACAATTGGAAAGTCAATAACATAAACTCTGAGCTTCAAACCAAAACCATAACGATCCAAGTGAACTAGTAGTGGCCCAATAAATTGAACAATACGGCTCAAAATACTTAAATTTAAGTTATTAGTGATAGCTCACTCATTTTATTGTATACTATACACATTTTTTTATTTTTCACAGATGTGGAATGGGATATCACAATATCATCCACCCAAGTCGACTTTGATACCATTTGTAACGACTCAAGTGAATTAATAACCTAATAACTTAAATAAGAAGCCTAATAATACTTTCTAACTCTAAGTTTCACTGATGTAGAATGAGGTATCACAATATTCTCTACTTCAATACACAAGCATATTGCGTGGCCTAAGTTCTTTCTTCCTCACACGGGTATGTCGATAGCAGCCAAGCAAACACAAAATAGTCCATTAGCATGCAAATATACAACCGGAACCTCACTATCTCCGAAGCCTCTATGCCTTCATCCACACTGTTACATAATGTTTGATGAAATCAGAATTAGCCCTAATACCATTTATATGATACCATTTATATAACGGCTCAAGTAGACTAGTAGGCCGATAATTCTAGACATATTTTCTATCTCACACCTATTAAGATGAGGTATCACAAAAACCCTAATTAAAAACTATATATTTGATAAACAACAGAAACAGCTCAAGAACAACAAGAAACAACAAAAAGAAAGATAATCGGAGAAGAGAAGACTTACACGGCCTCGCAAACCGATCCAGATGGCCCGACATAGCTCCTCCTCCGTCTCTCGATTCTCGCGAAGATCGAGACAGTAACTCTCAAACCTTGGCGATCAACGAATCATCCGACTGCGAATTGAAGCACTTAGAAAACCTACATTACGATCAGAAACCCTAGAAAACGTGAGATCGGATACGAAAATTCGATCGCAAGCAGTTACGAGCTTCTGAAGAGAAAAAGTCTGCAGCTGTGGAATGTGGTCGTCACGCGTCACGAGAACGATTCCATCGATTCCAACGGCAATAAATGCGTCTCTGGACTGTAACGGCTCAGTTGGACATTAAATTGCCGTGATGCTGCGCCCAAAAGGCAATTGTTTCTGATTAGGGTAGGAATAAAAAAAATATCAAAAAATAACAAAAAAATAGAGTAGAGATGAGAATATTTTAAGTATAATTTTTTAAATTTAAAATAATAATATTAATAAAAAATTATAAATAATATAATAAATAAAAAATAATAGTTAATAAATTAATATAATTAAGTATATAAAATGTAAAAAATGTAAAAGAAAATTTAAAAATTAATATAATATTTTAATATTTTAAACTTATTATATTTAAAAAATATTATATATATATATATATATATTAATATTTAAAAAATATTTATTTTATGTAATCTGGATTGGGTGGAAAAAATCCTACAAAACGGGACAGGAGCAGGAGAAATTGTTATTTTTAAAAGTCAGTGGTCATATTATATTTTATTTGGAGTAATTTTTAAATACATTTTTATGATATAATTTGTTAATTATGTAGAACTTGTTAACTTTGTTTAGTATGTAAAATTTTAAATTCATCAAATACTTATAACTAAGTGATTGAATAAAATTTCTTAATATTATTTTATAAATAAATAAATAAAAATTATAATTTAAAAAATTATTGTTAAATAAACGTTACTTAATTTTTTTACTACAAATATTGAATAAATATAAAATTTTACGTATTAAGCAAATTCAATGAGTTTTCTTAATATACAAATTTAATTATAAAAATATATTTATCAAATTACCCTAACAGCGTGCTTGCCGTTTAGGCGAAGCATGCCCCAGCCGGATTGGGATTTGAGCGACGGCGGGGCGCAGAAGGAGAGACAGAGAGGAGGGGAGCATTAACGGGATCATAAGCATGACTTTATTTCTTCTCCACTCATAATAATAATAATCATTTTAACTGTTTATTACATAAATAATATCAAAAAAAATATTTACATAAAAAAATTAGTTTAATTAAAAATTAATAAAATAAAAAAATAATTTTAATATAAGCCTTATTATCAACTGATAATAGAATTTTAATCTTGTAATAATTTTTTTTTATAATTTTAGTCACATATAAAAAGTGATACATTTATTAATTCATAAAACTGATACATTAATTAAATAAAAATATATTATTTTTTATTCTCAACAGTTATGACTACTTGATAAATGTATTACTTGAATTTTCTCGTTTGTTCAAAATAAAAAAAATTAACTCCTAAATAAAAATAAATTAGACATAATATAATTATTTCAAACTTGATAGTACTAAATCTCTTAAAATTAAAGTTATATAACTAAATCTTTTATGATGTTTAAAAAAAACTGATCTTTAAATTTTTCTAAAATAAATTATATTTTATTTTACAAAATAAATTATTTAAATATAAATAACTTATTTTAAACTATAAAATATCTATTTTGTAAAATAAAATGTGTTTTGATAGTAGACTTATTGACATCCGATCAAATAAAATTTTTATAAGAATTACCATTTTCAAATATATTCTACGAGATTAACGAATTTGATCATCGTTGTTGTGAACCACTCACAAAATCCAGTCTTAAGAAGATTTTGAGGTAAGAGGAGTCTTGAGAGAATGTGATTCTAACATTAAAAAATTATTATTTTTAGTTAAAATATTGTTTAAATGGAATTATTTGGTAAATTAGTTTTAAATTTTTTATTTAGGATAAAAATAGTTAGTTTGTGTACGAAAAATTAAGTCATATTATTTGACAACCTAAAAATAATACCAACTTCCTTTTTTAAGAAAAAAAATTAGAACAATTTAATTTTTTAATAAAATTATTATAATACTCTTAATACAAAAGTTAACTCTAATCTAAAAACAAAAAACAAAAAAATGGTGTTATTATCCTAAATACTAGAGGAACTTGACAGCTTAGTGGTCTTAGCCTTATAGGCTTTTCACATGGTCAGCGATTCGAGTCTCCTAAACTCATTTTTTCACTCTTCTTTTCCTCTCCTCCCTGCTGTCCATGTACTCTCTATAAAAAAAAAATCATAAATACTAGAGATTAAAATAAAAAGGCAAGAACATACTATATATTTTAACAAAAAGCAAAAATTTTTATAAATAAATTTTTCCAAACAATTCAATTTACTATATCTTTTATTTTAAAAAATAAACTTTTTAAAAGATAACTTTTTTAGACATTTCAAGTAGGGCATACTAACCTAAGATAACTTTTTTTTAAGTTGATTAATCCATTAAATAGTTAGCTTTTTTTATTTTTGTTCAAAACAATAATACTTCTTTATAGTTAATTATAAAATTTATATATATATATATATATTATGAAATATGAGTATTATTTTTTTAATAGAGTGGTAATTTAAATAGGATGCCAAATGATAAGTGTTTTTCGTTTGACTTCGTAACTTTTTTAACTAGTAAAATTAATTTTTAATTTTTAAAATTAAAAAGGTCAAAAATTAAAAAAAATATTTATTGTAAATCAAAACTAATAATAAGCAGGGCCACATAACCATATTTTATTCCATTCACGCCAAAAAAAGATTACCTATTTGAAAAATCAAGCTTTTTTATAAAACAAACTAGAAAACTTATTTAAAAAATTGTCTCAAACTAATATCAATAGTGAAAAACGAATTGAAAGTAATATAAACAAGTGTCCGAAACTCAAGACACAATATTTCTTTTGTAAAAATCTTGAAATGGATAAAAATTACATGACCAATCTAGGTTCAAATAAATTAAATATTATACCAATGAACAATTACAACACTCACTTACAGACTCGAGTCGTATTTTCAATTTAAATGCCTTAAGTCTTGCTGGTCGAATCTTCATATATCGTTTTTCATATTTGAATACCACAGCATTGAATTTATGGTGATTTGACAAAGTATTGAATCTTTAATATTTTTCCACCAAATGCAACTTTAAGAATCTACTAAAGATAATCTTAAGAATTCTCTTAAGACATTCAAGGATGATCTTTGAGTTGAACTCACCGAAATTGAGAGAATTACTCATATAAATTGAACTACGAAAATATTACGGCTTTTACTTGTCTCACGAGCTTTGAAATCATAAGAATGAGTTGCAAATTGAATAATTGAAAGTTTAAACAAACTTAGAGCACCTTGTGACTGCTCGAGCACACTACGTACCGATCGAGCATGGTGTCTCGCTTTTAAAGATCATGATTCTACTTTGCTGAATTGTGCTTTAAAATCTTAGATACTTGTACTCTTGTTATGAAGAAATAAATTGTTTCAAACTCAAAGAGACACCCAACTTAAAAACTTTGGAAGATAAAACCAAGCATAACTCCAAAATAAAAGAGTTTTTAAATAAGGATGCTACATGTAAGATTTATAGAATGATTAACTCTATAAAAAAAATTAAAAATTAAGTCTCATTTTATATTGTTATACCTAATATACTCATAAATTCCATTTAAGCAAAAATCAACATTAAAACTCTACCCACCGCTACCGATCACCTTCTTATTCTTCTCTAGCGTCGTTGACGTTCTCCTTCTTTTTCTTCTCCGGCATCGACGCCATAAACTCTTTATTCTCTGGCGTCGTCTTAGTCTTCTTCTTTTTCTTCTTCTTCTCTTCACTGAAAGCGAACTTCTTCTATTCGCCGTCTTTGTCTTGTACTAAAATATTTCTTAATTAAATTTCTTGTACGGAGAAATTTCTTAGTTAAATTTATGAAAAGTGAAAGAAGAAGACGAAGGGCTAAGTCGTCTTCATCTTGTACTGAAATATTTCTCAGTTAAATTTCTTATATTGAGAAATTTCTCGGTTAAATAGAAAAACAAAATTGAGAGATAACGATTGTGAAGTAGCCGGAGAATATGAAACAAATATAGAATTGCACTTCTTTTTCCTGAAGAATGATCGTAATCCCATGACGGTTTTCGACTTGCTCGCGTTTGATTTTGGATCCATCAATCAAAACAAAAACACAATTGAATGAAAGAGAGAGGATAAAAATTGACAATTAATTATGCGTTGAGAGAGAGAGAAAACAAAAGATAGAGGATAAAAATTGACAATTAATTATGCATTATGCGTACGAAAGATAGAGGATAAAAATTAACAATTAATTATGCGTTGAGAGAGAGAGAGAACGAAAGATAGAGAATAAAAACTGACAATTAATTATGATTTGAGAGAGAGAGAGAAAGACGCTGATGTCATAGGAGAGTTGCCAACGGGAGGCGACTAGAGTTTTCTGTTAGAGAGGTCGTTAGGATTCTGTCTATTTGGAGAGTCGATTAGAATTATCTGTTGTATTAAGTATCAGTAATATAGGATAAAATTATTATATTTTAAAAATAAAAATAAAGTTTTAACAAAATTAGTAGTATGACTAGATCTTTTACACATCTTGTAAAATAGACTAATAATTAATTAACTCAAACTAAAATAGAAGTTTTACAGTAATTAAGAATTGACAAATTAAAGAGGACTCTAAATTCTAACATTAAATTAAAATTAATATATTTCAAATAATTTAATAAAAATATATTTTCAAAATATTTAAAATATGGCATTAAATAGAAATAATTTGTTATTCATACACTTTATCATTTTCCTTCAGAACAATTGATTCTTTTTTATTTTATTGTTTTTTTTTCAGTTCTTTATTTTTTTGAATGAATAAAATATTAATAAGTAGATAAAACTTGAAAACAAAATCATTAAAACAAAATCAATTTTCTTCAACAAACAAAAAAAAACATATTTCTGTATTTAATAGATTATTTCCCAAAATTTAATCATTTTTTTTTACGTATTCACGTGCCTAAACAAGAACACTTAAAAAAATCAAACAATTGGATTAAATATTAAAATATAATATCTTTGGAATAATTGTTAATTTATTTGTTTTACTTTTTTTATTTTTTATCATTTAATTAAACAATTATACATTTCAACTTATCTTATCGAGATGAGCTGAAAATGTAAGAAAAAATCAAAAAATATTAAGAAAAGTTCATAAAATTAGATAGAAATAATTCAATAAGTCAAATTTTATATTTTATATTTTTATTTTTAGAGAATTTCTTTCATTTTTTAATAAATTTTTTTAATTTTTTCAGTTCATCTCATTGAGATTATTCAGAAAAAATAAAATAAAAAATAAAAAAATTATTCAAAAAATAAAAAAATAAAAAAATAAATTTGAGCCCAAAGTAAACCGAAGTAATTTAATTATTAACTGTGTGTTTGGATTATCTTTTTTATATGATTTTTTTTTTATTTTTAATTTTAAAAAATCTACATCAGCATCAATGAGTGTATTTTTTAGATTTTTCTCGTCATAAACAAAAAAAGTAATTTTTATCATCAAAATCTAAAACAATTTATATAAGACAAAAAACAAGCCAACAAGCAAGCATTTTAGTTTATTTTTTATTTTTTATTTTTAGTGAACTTTTAAAATTTGTCCCAAACAATCATACTTTTTAAAATTCTCCTATCACAAGGAACAACAAAATAAAAAATTTAAACCAAGTAAAAAAAAAGTTTTTTAAAAAGCAAAAAACACTTTTAAAAAAAAGCCCAAACATGGTTTTGAGGCACAAGCCCAAACTTGTAATCTCATTCAAAGTGACTGATCATATATTTATAATCAATAAAAAAAAATGACCGGTCATAATTACAGGAAGGCGAGTGGGTGGATTTTTTTATTTAATGAGAGTGAGCGGATAGGGTTGAAACTGAAAGAGCGTGATTTGGGTTTTTAGGGTTCGTTTCGCAACTTTAAATTTTTTTTTGGTAAAAATGTAAAAAATAACCTAATTTTTTTGGAAAAACGCAAAAAAAAAAATTCAAAAGTCAAAAAATTAAATTAAAATATTAACTCTTAAAATATTTTATTCAAATTCTAACTACTTTTAAAATACAATAATACTTATTATTTATAACTTATTTATTGTCACTACCAACTACATATAATTATTAATATTAAATAAATAGAATAACAAAATTAACCAATTTGAGCAAAAAATAAAAAATTTAGCTTTTACTCAAAAAATTTAAAAAAATTACCTTAAAAACTAAGTTAACAAACAATCTTCTTTAAATCAAATTTAGTTCTTTTGGCTACAAATACAAAAAAATAATTAAAAAATAATTTTTAAGCTAGTTGTCAATCGAACCCTTATTGAGTTGAGAACGTCATATTAACATGCTGATATAGTGTGCTCAATTAATACCTAAACGCCATACATTTGTAAGTTTACAGAGTGACTTTATAATAGTGGTCAACGATTATTGTACATTAATATAAATTTACATTAAGGGGTATATGTTAGACACATCACCTTAACATATTGACGTAATATTTTGTATATATACAATAATTTTTCCGATGATAACGGAACATTTAATAATTAAGCAATGATTTAGTCTCTTATATAAGTGTGTCGGTTTCTATAAATACAAGAAAAATACTAAACAATAAAAACGAGTATATAATATATAGATATTTATATGAAATATAAGTAACATTTGTAAAAACATTAGTAAATTTTACCTATATTGATAATAAATTTTCTTTATCTCTGTTAGCCTTAGTGAGCCATAGTTAAGTACGATTCTAAAAATAAATATTAATTATTATTTATCGAGCAGTGAATAATAGGTAAATAATATATAAATATATATACACAAAATATATTAATATTTACAAAAGTAATAAATTTCATCTTTAAAAATGTATTAAAATTAATCTTTTATCCTTTTTAAGATATTATCTTTCACCTAATAAATGGTGATTAGCAAGAACATTTTCTTTATAAAAAAAAAATGTCTAGGTTACATTTGGATATATTCAATTTATTTTTAGAGAAAATTTGTTCATCAAATTTACTTCAAATCATTGTTTTTTTAATTTTACAATTTACAACTTTTTAGTACAAATGAAATTAATGTTAAGTCTTTTCGAATTGGATTGGTTTAAAAACTTAGGGCTTGGAATTTGATCTATCCAATGTCACATACTTAAAATTTCGTAGGTGATATCAACTCTTGTGGTGCTAATTTATACAGAAGCATGCTTTGCAACGACTTTTATTGGATTCTTCGTTAATATATAATAATGAAATTGGTCTATCATAAATTAGTTAAGATCTGCATAAATTGATTCGGACACCATGAGATATTAAGGCCTTGGTTGGAATTAATAACAAAATTTGCTTTTTCTAAAAAGTCTAACTTTTAAATTGATTTGTTTAGGATAATAAGTTTACACGGCTTTTAAAGCAACTTAAAAAATGCAATTTTTTTTCTCTTTTCTACTAGTAATATTTACTTTTTAAATTATCCAAAGCACTCTCACTTTTTAAAAAAAAAATGTTAAACCTCTTAAATGCCAACATTAAAAGTTATCCCAAACAAGCACTAAAAAAAGTATTTAGGTATATTCAATTTATTTTTTCAGAGAAAATTTGTTGGTTAAATTTACTTCAAATTATTGTTTAGTTTAATTTTACAATTTACAACTTTTCAGTATGAATTAGATTAATTTTTAGTCCTTTCAAATTGGATTGTGGTTAAAACCTAGAAGTTAGGGGTTTTGTTTCATCTAAAATTTTAAACTTAAAACATCGTACGTGCTATTAACTCTTGTGGTGTTAATACATGGCTTTGTATTGACTTTAATTGGGTTCTTCATTAGTATACAGTAAAATAAGTTTATCAGGAATTAGTCGAGATCCGCGTAAATTAATTCGGACACCATAACATATGAAATAAAAAAAACACAAATAATTTCATGATATCTTATGTTGGAAAATTAGTACCCCAATCAAAACAAGGCCTATAAATTTAGAGAGGGAGAGAGAATATATCAAGGCATGATATGATGAGTCACGAGCATGGGCTTTCTAATCTTGGGCTTAAGTTAAAATTGAGCCCAGGCCCAAAACTTGATCCAATACAAAAGGACTCATGCTTTTCTGTGTTTTTATCTTGCGTAAAATAAACTTTTTCCTTGAGGTTTGTAAATAAAAGACAAGTACTAATGTAATTTAGTAAATTACAATTCTTTCCCAGAACTATTACATATATGACTTATATCTAGCATTTTATATTATACGGAGAGAAATAAGAAAATTTAATAGGAATAAAATTAATATTTCAGTATTTTTGATTGTTGATATCAATTCAAACTAATCGTTAACTAATAAAATGGAAAAATCTATAATGAAACTAGAAACTTCGACGAATAGATCGTAATTTCATAAACTACAAGGGCTTGTTTGGTATTCTAAATATAATTGGATAGGATAGGAAGATTAAGTAAATACTATGGATCCATATGTTTTTTTTAATATCATTGTATGCCTAAGGTGAAATAAAGATATGATAAGAGTTATAGATTTATGTTTGACCGTTAGATAAAAAGAAAAAAAAAAATAGAATCTGGTACTAATAATACCAAGATGGTTTGGTATCATTAATATCATAAATAAAATATTAGTAATCTAGTATTCACCAAATTATTAATCCTAGTCACGCGATACAAACGTGAGATAAGGAGTCTAATGAGATAAAATTTGAACATTTGAATCTCATATATTAATTTTTTATTCAATCCAATTCCCTTTTGTCTGGCGAACTAAACCAAACCCAAGAGTATTTATATATATTAGTTACAAATCTCATAAAAGTCAATGTGTATTACCAATTACCCTTTTAGTTTTATTTCTTTTTAGTAGGGTTCTTAACTCAAACTCAACCAGGTGGCCCTGAGAGAAGATGAGCAATTTGGTTTGATCATTGAGCTCAAAAAAATGGTTGGTCCAAACACAACAGCTGTGAATTTTTGTAGTTGGTACTTGTTTTTGCCCCTTTTAAGTTGTGTTTGGATTATAAATTTATATAAAAATGCAAAGAGAACAAAAATTAAGGGAGAATTAAAGAAATTAGGTCCCCTATGGGATGGAATGCTTTTTGACTCATTGGTGGTTTATAAGCTAAATTTGTTATGCCCCTGATTGGTACCTTAAAATTTTAAAATTTTTGCATATTTAGTCATAATGCGAAAATTAATTCAATTTTATGGCTAATAAAGTAAGTCATTTAGTAACTAAGTTTTTGAAATTTTTAGCTCTTTGTATCAAAATAATAATGACATTGCTCTTAGGTAATATGTATTGGAAAGGAGTTGCAATGTGTAAAAAGCTTTTTTTCTTTTTTGACTTTATAATGAGATGCTATACGTATTGAAATGTGCATGGAAAAAAGTTAATTTCTTAACTTTTTATTTATTTATTTTTGAAACAAACGGTATAATTGAGTTTTTTGCATTTTTTTGTGCTAAAAATGTAAAATCCTATATTAAAAGCTAGTTACCAGGGTCTATATATTAAACATGTTTAAAAGGTAATGGCAAAATAAACGTTTAGCGAGAAAAACTAGCTAAAAAATCAATTTATATTTCTATACTACGCACACAATTTTTTTATCATCACCTCTGATCATTGTATACGGTCATTTCCTCTGACCACCATCTCTATCTTTTGTTAGTATTATCGGCTAAAATTTTCAGTCACCACACGCTACCATTATTTTTCAAATATCAATGTGTCAAACATGTTTTTATTTTTTATAAAAATAAATAAAAATATATTTTTTATTTTTTGTAAACAAAAAATAAAAATTTGTAAACTTTATCAAATGGGACTTTGATCTGAACTTTCGACATCGACATCGCATACTTGTACTTGGGCAAATATTTAAAATTAGAAACTCCAGCCATAAGTGTCATTTCATCGAGCTATTTAGGAATAAGTCTCGTCGAAAAACTTATATTTCAATAAGTTCTTTTTGCATGCCATTCTTCGAGAGTGCCCTCGACAAGAATAAGAGAGGGAGAGAGAGAGAATTTTTTATATGCAATTAGTTTATATTTTTAAAATTTAAAATTGTATTATTTTTATATATATTTATATATAGTAATATTTTTATTTTTTGAAACTACTCGTGAAGATCTATAAAATAAGATTTATATTAAATATGAAATCTTTTTAAAAATAAATTAAGAAATTTTTGTTTTTATAATAAAATGATACTTTTTTTTATATTAATTGTTTTAATTATTATATAGTAAAACATTATGTTCTCATTGTTAATAGTTCATGAATCATATAAAATTCTCATTGATAAGTATCGAAATATTATTTAATTATTTCTATAATCTTATTTGGACATCATGGCACACTATGTGTTTGTCGAAATCAAAAATGTTATTATCACTATGTAAAAATATACTATATTTTTATAATATTTTTATTATTATGTAATTAAACATTGAGTCTCACAGTGCTCTCCTTGAAAACAAATTTTGAGTATTGAGAATTTTTATTTTTATGTTTTATTTGTGGTCGATCGATTCCTTATTATTTGTGCAAATATTATTTTTTATTAAAAATAATCTATTCACGTAAATTAATTACATAAATTCATCCGAACCATGAATGGCCCTTTCTCGTCCGCGTTCAATGATCGGACTCGAGTTTCCCTTTCCCATAATAAAGATAATTATATATTATCCATATGATTTTGACTTGTTTTAATTACATCTTTTAATATAGTATATCTATAATTTAATGCCTCTAAAGTTGAGGTTTCTGCTGACGTTCAGATTTTGGGTTGCAATCATTCATTCGGTCCTTTTAGAGTCTCAGTAGTAATTATTTGGTGCTCTTTAGTACCACGTGGTAAATATTTATAATTTTTTTATTTAATGCGGTGATAATAAATTTTACGGTAAAAATATAATGACTCATTTTTGTTGAGTAGTTACGAAACAAATAGTGACCCACGTTGTATAGGTGACGATCGATTATTCGGTACTTTCGAAGTACCATGTGACAAGTTCACGTAGTGTTTCTATTCAATATGGTAACGATAAATTTTACGATACAGATATGGTGACTCACTTTTGTTAAGTGGTTAAAAGACAAAAGATGATTCACATTGTATAAATTGTGATTATTTATTTACCAAAAGTACCGCGTAGTATCACTTATATAGTACTCTGAGAGTATTTAATAATTTTCCAAATTTTGGCCTAACCCTCTCACTGTCTCACGAATAATAATTCAATACTCTTGGAGCAATATTCCATTCAAATCATTGGATGGTACATCTTCACATATTGAACAAAAAATAACAAAAAAGTGATAGGTCCCACTAAACACACTAATAAATGTGAATTTGGAGCACCACTTAAACTTGCTCCAACAGTATTAAATATTTGCTATTCAACACTTGTTTGGCAACTTAATTTTATGCTGTTTTTTAATTTTAAATAATTTTAAATTAAAAAATTAAAAATTTTGTTTAGTTGAAAAAATAATAATTTTTAATCCACCAAAAAATTCAAATAAGCTCAATATATAATTTCATGGCTACCCTTTAGCCTAAAAGAACTGGGGTATAATTATTTGATTGAAATTTGTGTAATTTCATATGTGAAAAAATAAAATTAAAATTTATTATGAAAAAAATCAAAAAACCTAAAAGTTTGGAATTAAAAAATAAATTTTTTTAATTTTTTAATTTTTAAACTTAAAATAAAAGTTAAAAAATCAACTTTAAACGAATTTAAAATCGATAAGCAAACGAAACCTCACTCAAACAAATAAAAAACCTCCCCATCATTATTTTTGTGACTAATTTATTTTTAATGATTTTTAAATTAAAATATATCTATTTTAAATATTCAAGCCGCATAATTTATTGTGCTTAATATGTAAATTATCTATAAAATAAATAAATCAATTAAATATTATTAAATATTTCAATAAATTATCTTTTTATTAAAAAAAATTAAAAGGTGTATGAACTTCATAATAAATTTTTAATGTATTTTGTTTAGATACTTAATAATATTTAATTAATTTAATTTTTTTAATAAATATTTTACACACTATAAATAATAAATAAATAGCTCAAAATATAAAAATAGGCTTATTTTTTTTTACGAAAAATAGATTAACCTGAAGCCGTCTAATTTATTACTGGAATAGGGACAAGCTAACCTTTTTTCCATGCAAAATATTAAAATACGCAAATATTAACCGTTTTTGTTGCTTCTTCTTTATAAGTAAATTTTATTTTTTTTCATCCCACCTTAGAAGTAATTATATGAATTTTCTAGATAGAATAAAACCTATTTGTAACAATCAACATGTGCATATAACTAATAAATATAATAATAACTTGACTTTTTCATGAAATTTTTTAAAAACTCATATTCCTCAAATTAATAGTATATTAAATATATAAAATTTTATCTTATAAGCGTACAACCAGCATACAAAACTTATTATTCATATACAAAAATATAAAAAACAATAATTTATTAATATTATACAAGAAATACAAAAGTTTGTCTCAAACCACTTATCTTAACATAAAAAATCTTGACTCGGCAGTGGACTATGCTCATATGCACACTTAAAAAGAAAACATTGTGAGAGTGTGAGCTATCAGCGTGCTTATTGAGTATTTATTAACAATTTATCTGACTTCATGTTAGGTAAAATGTATGAATTCACAACAATTATAACACCACGGACGATTCCGTCAAGGCAATACATGAATTCGTCAGAAAAACAATATCACATGCGATTCCGCCAAGACAATATACAAATTTGCCATAAAAACAATACCATGGATAATTCTGCCAAGACAATAACACTGTAGGCAATTCTGCCACGACAATATAATGTATCTCAAATGCATTAGAAAATCACATCTACTTAATTATCACGTGAATATTTAAACTAATAACAACAAATATGAATTAATATACCGATTTCAAAATCAACAGTAATATCACACACCAAGTCACTCTCCTGGTGGAGTAGCGATGTTCGGCCTCGCCTCCAAAGCTAGTATATAACAAAAAAAAATTGCATAATGAAGCCAATTTCTACCTTAATCCAATTTAAATATTTTCTTTATTAATATTTTAGCAAGAGAAATACTACCAAGGCCCTTTTTTTTAAAGTATCTTAAAAAAAATATTGAGCCTCTAACCCTGTAAACAATAATATCAATCGGTAAAATTTAATTCAAACAGCCAATTATTAGTACTTAATTTATAAGTTAAATTACCCCGACTTAACAAATTAACTTGGCTTCTAAAAATAAATAGTGCACATTTAATTATTATTTCAACAAATAAATTCTAATTAAGAATCAAGTTAATATTGCTCAGCAAGCTAATTTTGTCACATGATAAGACTTCAATTAAAATATCCCAAACAAGCTACATACTAAATTAAAATAAATATTATTTATATTGATCTTTACTAGAGAAGCTTGAAAAATAAATAATAATTTAACTTAGAATATAACAACTTTGATTAAAAAATAAAATTATACTACTCACAAGAAATACAATAGCAACAGTTATTTACAGTTTTTCCCTTTTCTTATCTCTCTCTCTTGCTCTTTATTTTGCTTTGGTTTGGCTACCGGTTGTAAGTAATTTTAAATTTAATTTTTTAATTTTTAACTTAAAATTTAAAAGGTAAAAAGTCTTATTTTCAAACTCCAAACTTTTAAACTATTTGCTTTTAGTGTTTTGGATTTTTTTATAATGATTTTTAATTTTATCATTCTATATATAAAATTAAACAAATTTTAATCAAGCAATCATATTCTAGCTCATTTAGATTGAAAAGCAGTTTTAAAATTTCATATTAAACTTATTTATCTTTTTTAATAACTTAAGAGTCACTATTTTTTTAACTAAATAAATATTTCAATTTTCTAATTTAAAATAACTTAAACTAAAAAAATAGACTTAAAAGCAAGCAGCCAAATAACTTTTTCTACGTAAAACACTGCCTCTGTTGCCTTCTGATCTTTCTAAACTTTTCATTTTCTTTGTTTTTATACGTATTGTTTATATTAACAAACTAGGGAATACTCTTGTTGAAAGGTACTTACAATTCATATTTATGACACTTTTAATTCAGAGTTTATATATTTAAATAATTAATTATTTTTATAATTTTATTTTCTAAATATAATTTATCTCGAATGACATTAACCATCATGCTAAAACACTATTAAAAAGAACATATGATAAATTCAAATAATACCAAAAGACACTTTCAATCTCTTAAGGATAACCCGTATTTAAAAACACTTCTAATCAATTTAATTTTTTTAAAGACAGTTATCTCTCAAAGTATTTTCAATTAATTATTAAAAATAAACAATCAAACCAATAAAAATTTACATAAAAGAGAACAGAAATTATGTACGATTTTTTATAATAAAATTAATCAAAATTTATTTTTTAATAAAATGTTTTCTAACTATAACCCGCAGCTCTACAAAGTACTTTCGAATTAATTTTTTTTACTCAATTATTAAATGACTTTTGTACTCTCATGTACATAAAATATGATTAATAGAAAAGATAATACATTAAAATAAAAAATAAATTAAATAAATTATCAAAATTTTAAAATAATCATTATTATAATTAAAATGCTTCATATTTAAGAAATAAAATAAATAAAAATAAATTTCTCAATTATGTAGAGTTTGAAGAGACCTAGAATATCACATGGTTGACATAATTTTACATTTTTTCAATATTTTAATATAATATTTTCTAGTTATAACATATACCTCTACAAGGCACTTTCGAATCAATTTTTTTTACTCAATTATTAAAGGGACTCTCACACTCTCATGTACATAAAAAGCAATTAATAAAAAAATAAAACATTAAAATAAAAAACAAATTAAATGAATTATCAAACTTCTAAAACAATCATTATTATAATTAAAATGCTTAAGATTTAAGAATAAAATAAATAAAAATAAATTCCTAAATTATGTAGAGTTTAAAGATTAAATTAAAAAGTACTCATAACTTTCTCATAAGTTAATTCATCAACTAATCAAGTTTTTACAAGAAAAAAAATATTTTTTTAATTAAAAAAATGTAATCCAATCTCCTCACAAAAAAAACGAAAGACAAATATTGAAGAAACATAAAATGTCACGCGATTTACATAGCGTTACATTTCTCCATAAATATAATACAATAAATTCTATATAATTATAACCTTCATGCTCCAAAAATAAAAATCATACACTACATAGAATAAATTATAAAATTCACATACCCTCCTCAACATTTTCTTTTTATAAATAAAACTGTTGCTTTTTATAAATAAAAAATTTATTCAAAATCAAATTTCTATCA
>JAOTRH010000020.1:616953-629376 GCA_034768845.1 Heliamphora exappendiculata | reverse complement strand
TATTAATTTATTTAAATTAATTTTAAAATAAATTAACTTAATACAATAATAAATTATTATTTAATTCATTATTTAATATTATTTAATTTAAACACAAAAAATTAATCTTAATTTACTACTAATTTTATTTTATTATTAACTTCTATCTACTGCTAATTTAATTCAATTATCAAAACGAGACTTACGGTTTGCTGCCAAAACCGGCCCAATAGGCAACTACCATTCCTTGTACTGAAAATCTCCGCCGCGTGTCTTCTTCTCATTGGCTTTAAATTCATCTTCTCCCCGAAGCAATCTCTTCCACCGACTGGTAGATAGGTACAGAGCTGATATATATATATATATGTGCACAGGGGTATCTAATCCATCTATTCATCTATCTCCGAGAAAATGGATAGCCGTTTTTCTCTTCTCTTTTTTTTCTCTATGCTCCTTGCTACGTCGATCGTCGTCTCAGGTGAGTCGTCTGACGATGACCTCATGATCCGGCAAGTCGTCGACGCCGACCACCAGTTGAACCCCGACCACCACTTTAGGCTCTTCAAGCGCAAGTTCGGCAAGTCGTACGCGACCAAGGAGGAGCACGATTACAGATTCTCGGTCTTCAAGGCTAACCTGCGCCGAGCTGGCCGCCACCAGAAGCTTGATCCGTCGGCGATCCACGGCGTTACTCAGTTCTCCGATCTAACTCCGGCTGAGTTCCGCCGGAATCACCTTGGCTTGAAGCGCCTCAGGCTTCCTGCTGATGCTACCAAAGCTCCTATCCTTCCGACCAATGATCTCCCGACCGATTTCGATTGGAGAGACCACGGAGCCGTCACACCTGTAAAGAACCAGGTATTATATGTAATTGTATACATATTTTTAGTCTATATGTCGATTATAAAGGAATTAGGGTTTTTTTGGCTTCTGATCGTGGAAGTATACGATTAATTTGTCTTGATGTGTATTTGTGAACGACTTTGATAGTATTTTATTTTTTTGGTTTTTATGAATGCTAATTAGGGTTCTTGTGGATCGTGCTGGTCGTTTAGTGCCACTGGGGCATTGGAAGGTGCTAATTTCCTTGCAACAGGGATGCTTGTCAGCCTTAGTGAGCAACAGCTTGTGGACTGTGATCATGAGGTTTGCTTTTGTTGCCGTTTGTTCAAGAAATTTATTCATTTCTTGATTAGCATAGGAACTCCAATCATTCTGTTGATCAATTATGGGCTTCCATTTCCATTAGGGCCGATTCACTGATTGAACTCGCATTTGCACTATATGTAGTATGTTGAATTATAACCATTAGTGGGCAGAATGTTATTAACGACGAGAATGCATGTTGCCAAATGTTTGGTCCATGTTGCCTTTCCTTTTCGATAAATTCCTTTAGTTGCTGATCAGGCAAAAGATGAAGCGGATGAACTCAAATCTTATTGCTTTTTAAAATAATGATAGTAATAGCAGTTCCTTTGGGGCTATGACTTTGGATGATGAGGGGCTTTGAATTGGTTAAAGCTCTCGTGAGGGTAATTATGAACTTCAATTTTGCAACTGGAGTTGTGCCGTCAGGATATTATTTCTAAAACACATACTTTATCTAATGGCATGTCTACAAAATATAAAACTAGTTCCTTTCACTAGTCATTATAATATAAGTTCTATAGATATCTATTTTGCAAGGATGGAAACTGAAGTCCTAGTTTTTTTTTTTTTATTACAATGGGGGAGGGGGAGGTGCCGGGGTTCGAACCCCGGTCTTGGTGAGGGCCCATGGAGCACCGACCACTGGGCTAGGGGGCTTCCTCCTGAAGTCCTAGTTAAACCTAGAATTATAACGTATTTTTGGGGGCAAGCATAACTTTGTTATTGCTTGTATTTCCGAGGATGCTGATTATACATGTTAGATTCTTATGGTGCCATATCAGAAAATCCTAGGTTGCTTGCCGACATGCATACTAAGTAGTAAATATTGTTGCTATTGGATTTTTATGGAAGGAGAAGATTCAAAAATGATGTTGATTGAGGCTAAAGATAATCTTTGGAGCTTCTAGATAGTTGCTTGTTAACTAGAATTTCCTTTGAAGATTAACTGTTCGGGTTGCGAAATGTGTTGGGATGATGTTTCAAGTTATGGCTATTTAAGTACGTGATCATGATTTCTAGAGGACACCCCATTCCAACTCCAACCCAAAGAAAAAAAGAGGCATGTGGAGACAGATTTAATCCTGTGGAGAAGAACACACCAGATGCATGTATCTCCTAAATCATCGTGGATACACCAGCATGTTGCCTTCTGTATGATATTTGGAAATATTATATTCACATGCAATCACATTAAAAGTTGAAATTATAACTACGTACACAAACAAATACAGAAAATGCATATCAACCATTCATATACAAGTGGAACCCACAATATTTATGAGTTTCACATGCAATGAATGACTGAGATGTATTTTCTATGCAATTTGTGGTTGGTTTTCTGTGTACAAAATGTCTTTCCC
Source organism: Heliamphora exappendiculata (assembly GCA_034768845.1). Taxonomy (NCBI): domain Eukaryota; kingdom Viridiplantae; phylum Streptophyta; class Magnoliopsida; order Ericales; family Sarraceniaceae; genus Heliamphora; species Heliamphora exappendiculata. Next base: position 626,887 of record JAOTRH010000020.1, on the reverse strand, counting down.
ATTTGTTTTGTGTTGCACTGCTACGTGAAGAATCATTTCCCATTTGTGTTCATCTATGTATGTGCTTCTGCAATAAATATGCATATGACCACTGGCTTTATGGGCCCACTTGGTCTCTCAACAATGATGTTTGGACTTATGAGTTCTAGCCCTGTTGTGTTTCTCTCGTTGCGTGGGGAGTATTTTATGCCTACAGATGCCCACGACATTTTGAGGGCACTCTCGTGCATACTAAAAATGCTCTAAATTTATGTCCTCTGGAGAAAAACAGGGGTGGTTCCTAGGAGTAGTGTTCTAATTTTCTTTAGACTGAACTTGTATTGTGTCTGCAGTGTGATCCAGACGAACCTGGTTCATGTGACTCTGGTTGCAATGGTGGGCTGATGAATAGTGCCTTTGAGTACTCTCTTAAAGCTGGTGGGCTTATGCGAGAAGAAGACTATCCTTACACCGGTACTGATCGTGGAACCTGCAAATTTGACAAGACCAAGATTGCTGCCTCGGTGGCTAACTTCAGTGTTGTCTCCCTCGATGAAGATCAAATTGCTGCAAATCTTGTGAAAAATGGTCCTCTTGCAGGTATGTGTCTTTCTTTTTCAACTTGTTTATTTATCTCTGCTTAGTATCTTTAAATAATCTTGAAGAAACCTCAAAAACGGAATTGCAAGTATAGTGGGGGGAAGGTTAGGAAATTGGATTTTCCCTTTCAAGGGCGTTCCATACAAGTGAAGGGCAAGAGAAAGAATCTTGCATCTATCTCGAGGGTGAGCAGTGGTTAGGTATAGGAGCGGCTTTGCCAGCTTGGATTATGCTTTTTTGAAAATCCATTACGGTGCATTTTTTTTCTTCTAGAAATGTCTGTAATGCCTAGATTGCAGAGGAAAATGATTTGTTAAGCTGTGGTCCTAATACTTGCCCTTTTTGTGTTTTGGTGAAGTGGCTATCAATGCTGTTTTCATGCAAACATATATTGGAGGAGTTTCGTGTCCATACATATGCTCGAAGCGGTTAGACCATGGTGTGTTGCTGGTAGGATATGGTTCAGCTGCGTATGTTCCCATCAGAATGAAGGAGAAGCCGTACTGGATCATCAAGAACTCGTGGGGAGAAAAGTGGGGTGAAAATGGATTCTACAAAATCTGTCGTGGCCGCAATATTTGTGGAGTGGACTCCTTGGTGTCAACTGTTGCTGCTGCTTCTGTTCATACCACCTCTCAGTAGGTTTATGAATTGGAAATTTGTAATAACATCCAATCTACTTGGTCTCTGTACATAAAGGAGAATAACTCTCTATACAGCTACTCCACATTTTCAGGCATGTTAGGTGCCAGATATATATTCCCAAGGCATAAGAGACTAGTCTCCTGAAGCATTTGTGTTTGAAAAAACAGAAATGCTGTGTCTGATTCAAGTTTCTCCCATTTGTGTCCCAACATTCTAAGGCTGTCTTGGGTTGCCTTGAATGCTGTGGAAACACTTGTTATAATCACACGCTAATGCAAGGCACTCACCTGTATCTTGTACAATATATGAAGATCTCTCTTTTATTGTTGAGTTTTGAACCTTGGTAATTTAGATGTCAGAATCAGCTTTAACTAGAGTAATTTGATTTCCTGATTGCAATTCATTGATTAGGATCAGAAATGAAACCTGTTCTTTCTGTTGCTGTGAACAAGATCCTTTAGTTGTGCTTATGAAGATCTCTCTTTTTTTTGCTTTTCTTGACATGATTTTATATTTGCTGGGCTAAATTTTTAGGTTGTGCCTGGTTGATGGTTATTGAGTAAGTTGTGCTTGGTTAATGGCTATTGTCTGCACGTGCCTACAGAATGCTTGAATGGCCGATGAATTGCCTCTTTCTTGTGTAAGTATTTTTTCGCATCCCTCATGAGGCCAACTTCAACTCACTCCATCTCTCTATTTTAAATGAAAAAACCGCTCCAAAACTCATTCTTCAAATGTCCCTCTATTTTGGAGAGAATTTAATACTTACCTGTTTAAAGAAAATAAACTATATTTTACTATTCACCATTTAAAATTATAATTTTATCCTTATGAATTTTTATTTTAAATCTCTATTGACCCATATTTTTTAAAAAAAATTAAGCTTAGATCTTTAAAATTGCGTCGGTTTTGTTTTTCATCAATCATAAAAAAATTTAACGCACAAAATTCAGTTTTAACGCGCGAGGTCCAGTTAAACCTTTGAATGGATAAATTTATCTATGCATTTTTTAAAATATACAGATAAATTTATTTGTATGAAAAATACTGTGTCTTTTCAAAACACGTATAAAGTACACATATAAATTTATCTGTTTTGCATAAATAAGTAAACAGATAAATTTATCTGTATAAAGAATACTGTACCTTTTCAAAACACGTGTAAAGCGCACAGATAAATTTATCTGTCTTGTAAAAATAAGCAGATAAATAAATTTATCTGTCAAATTATACTTATTTTACTAAACAGATAAATTTATCTATCTAATATTTATCAATACTAAAAAGAAACAGATAAATTTATCTTTTTAACACCTGTCAATGGTAGAAAAGAACGACAAATAAATTTATCTATATACATTACATATAAATTTATCTGTTTGTGTTAAATTTATCTGTATTGTAGGCGATTGGATATTGCGCGTTAAAAATTTTGTTGATGTATTTTACACGTTAAAACTTTCTTTTTTCCCTTTCTTAAATTAGGTCTTATTTTATATTGCTATACTTAATATGTTCCTAAATCTCATTTAAACACAAACTTAGTTAGAACTCTACACAACCTTCATCACTGGTCGTTGATGACCTTTGAAGTTGCCACCGCCAGTCATCATTAAACTTTAAAGTTGTCGTCGTAGACACCAGTCGTTATCACCTATGTCACCGACATCCTGTGCCCCTCATCACCGAAACCCTAGCCATTCGCAAAAACCTTAACCATCACCCTTTGTAGCGCGGATCATCAAACGATCTCACATCCACTACCGATCGTCGACCACCAAACCTTTATCGCCATTCTCTCCTCTTACATCGCAGACCATCGACAAGTCTTATTGTTAACTGTCAATTTTGGGATCTCCGATCAATACTAGTAGTTTAAATTTTAAATTGAGAAATTTATCAATTTTGAAAAATACAATTAAAAAATTCTTACTTTATTCTTTAAGCTGAAAAATTCCTTTGTTTCAATAGAAATAAAAAAACAAAAAATTGAGAATTTTATCGTGTAACAATCTAAACATCATTTTTTTGTGAAAAAAATATTTTTATAAAATTTACAATTAAGTTCTCAATAAAATACAAAATTAACAAAGAAAATTCTCAGTTAAAAATGAATTCTTAGTCGTTTCCTTATTTTGACAAATAATTTATTGAAAAAATTTTCAATTAAATGATCAATGAACTGAGAAATTTTCCAATTAAATGCCTAATCTGACAATGATGGTCGAACTAGGTGTTGGTTTACGGTGATAATATTGATAGCAACGATAATGGTCAACGAAGATCATGATTGTGTTGGCATGACGATAATGGTCAACATCAATAGTTATAGTCGACAGTAATAATAGAAACTGTAGCAAAAAGCGACAAGCGAGTTAACGGTAATGGTGACCAAAATTGCAATAAGAGAGACCAAAGGTGATTATTGACAACAAAAAGCGACTAAAATTTTTAAATTAAAACTAGCCACAATTTTTACAATGAAACATATATTTACTATCTTTTAAAATAACATTTAAAAATCATGAACTTAAAAAGACTTAGCACTGAAACTAAATCTTTTGAACTCTTTCAAATAAAATTAATAATTAATTAACCCTATCTTTTAAACTCCCATTATATTTTGTTAAAATATTTGTAACCATTAATATGTATATCTAATAATTATAATTAGGATTTTTTTAAAACAAATCATACCTTTAAAATAAAAATTACTAATAAATATATTGAATAAAAAAATTAAAAATAAAACAAGAAAAACTTTGGAAGATAATTTTGGAGAGGAACTTTTAAAGACGAAAAGAGAGATACATGATTAGAGTTGAATGAATAGTAAAATACATCAAGTTCACTGTTTGATTAAAAACATTACTTTAATCCTTCAAAATATAATTTTGGATAAGAGTTGCTATTTAAGGTTTAGTCCAACTTTGTTAACACTCCCAACAAAGCAGTTTTCAAAGGTTCCATGGATATTTATTTCCAAATTGTTCTAATGAAGGACATCCATCCAAATATCAACAGAAATCAATCCATAGAAAGAACGGGAGTCCATATCACATTCCAAGTTCATCATACAATCCTCTTTATCTACCCCCAATCAAACCAAATTACCAACAAAACCACCAAAAATAAAATTATAAAATGGGGGATAAGGAATGAAAGAAGACAAATAACTGATCAATATACATGGTTTTCACCATACATAGTTTGAGGGCCTCACAAGGAGGCTGCTTATTGAGAATAAATAAGCAACAAATGCGAGGGAAAGGAGCCCCCTGCACTGTGCAAAGGCTCTCCATCTCCCATGTGCTTTCAAGGTACACCATCAATTCTCCGAGAATATTTTTCTCCGAATGAACGAATCATTAAAGCTCATAACTATGCACACCCCGAACCTACCTCTTTTTCAATGGCTAGGGTTTGAACTATTCCTCCTCATCATCGAGTAACACAAATGAGAATGGATGAAACTTGTAGCCATCTCCCTCGTAAAACTTGTTTTGGAATTCCACCCAATGAAGTCGTAATGCGTGAAGGAAGGCACTGAGGGTTTCCATCACCAACAGCACACCAACCGTGGCAAAAATGAAAACAATAGCGCCCACAATAAGGATAATTACATTGTTGAACCTGCGCTCAAACAGAGTAATATGTTACCATTAGTCCTTGAAAAATGTTACAGATTTCTTGTCAGATTTCACTACAGCCCACGAGTCATGACGACAAAAAACATTAACATGAGGACTGCTAAAAACAAGTATAATCGGCTAGTCATCGGCTAGACAAAAGCCCAAAGGCAGAATAAATGCATATATAGTTGCATACACTTACCCCCAGGAAAGAAGAAGAACCTTCTCATAGAATACACTGGACAACTCTGAATGGGCAAGGCTGAACAAAACCAAAGAAAGATCATTTGCATGATTAGTGTCTGTTAAGAAAACAAGAAAACGACTGTCATGTAGAGGGAGGGATATAAGATTGGTTGGAGCTCTCTCTCTCTCTCTCTCTGATCAGCAACAAAAAAAATTTATTAATTGAAGAACGAAGTACAAGAGTAATGGGATGAGGCGTCCTCAAAAGAAAGGTACAAAAAGGAAAAGCAAAATACAACAAAGTCCCCAACTACAATTCACACAGGGTTTCCAAGTTATAGAAATAAAAAACATAGGAATCTCCATAAACGGAGAAGAAATTAAGATCTAAAAAGAAGATAAAATAGTACACTTTATCCCATAAAAATCCAACCTCTTCAAACTTAGCCTCAAAAACCCTTCCGTTATGTTCAAACCATAAACCCTTCCGTTATGTTTTAACCACAACCTAAAAAGTAGAAAAGAAGACAATCCCACAACGCTTCAGCCTTCTTATTACACCCAAAACCCCCAAGTTAATTTCTAGCAGCTGGAAACAAGAGGCGGGAATCTCCCAAATAAATTCTACTAGCTCCACAGGCAGGGGCCTCTCTTCGTGATGTTCTATTCTAGACGAGAATTAAATCTCTCCACTTCGATGAATATCAAGAAAATCACATAGCAAGGCATAAATAGAACAATCAAGATTACAGTCCATACCATGAAGAAACTCTCTTCCCAATGAGACTTCCTAACACGGTAAAAACTGCCCCACTAAATGTCCACAATACTAAGGTGCCAGAATTTAGTAATTATTTCGACATTCTGATCAAATATCACATATGCCATCACTTGTGTTTCAAAATATTTTCAATGTAAAAATTCATATAGTAATTATTTGAACAATTTGTACTAAATCATATTTACCACCATTAAGTTTCAACAGATTTCACGCTGCAAAACTTCAGAATGCCATTGAAATATTAAATTTTGCGTTACTTCTGTCAGAGAAACTGGCATCAGCATGGAATTCAAGTTTGTAGCAAATGGCAACATACCTCAGGGCCCACAAACGAAGATATGAAGCCGTGTTTGAGACCGATCCAAGCACGAACTCTATGGTATGTATTAGTTGATGAACGAAAACCTCACTAAACTCAAACTCCTCGTGAGCATGGGAATCATGAGTTGCCTCCAATTGCAAGGTATCTTCTATGCCCTGAAGAGGCATGTAGGACTGACCCTGGTGTCTCTGAAGAAGAATTAATTTTTAGAGCGGTAGAAAGAGAAATAAACCAAGATGCTTGTAAAAAAAAAAAAAAAAGATATTCATCGCCTATTAAGGAAATAAACTATAAAAAGAAAACAAAAGAAGCATACATCTTGGTGTTGTTTCTTCAAAAGAAAAGGCTTCGGTAACAGCATCCATGGAACAGCAACAAGGGCCAGCAATAGTAGCACAAGCTGGTGATGGAACAAAATATGAATTGAGATGAATATACACATCTTTGACCCATGGGAAGATTTTTCATTTGGTTCAAAAACAGAAATTAGTCACAAAAAAGAGAACCATGGCTAGAGCAAAGCATCAACCTGAACTGTTTTCTGACCAGAAAAAAGCTGATTTTCCCCGAGATCATCAGTGGGACTCAGGAACATGTATATCATTATGTGGTATAAATCAGCTTTGGAACCAGTGCACCATTTTACAATGATAAGGAGGGAAAGGTAGCCAAACAAGCTATTTAAAAATATCATCTGAGGAATAAATTGGAACCTAGAGAAACAGAAACAATCAATCAGATAATGCAAATCAAGAATATGCATAAATATGTCGATTTATACTCATCTGTAACTATATGGATACATATAATTCACTTCGAAGGCTTTGAAAAGCTTATAAATGCTGAACATCACAGTAGTCATTCCAGCAAAGATTGACATTAGCAGATCACACTCACCAGATATTCAGGCTATTGCGGAAGAATTTGGCATTGAAATAACTCAATATGATTCCAAGGTTCATTTGGGCTACCCCCAGAAGTATTGACATTTTCATCTTTAATGAATTGAGGTATGGCAACTCGCTGCGGGTACCATGCCAGGCAGGATCCACACCAAATGGATACGTGTCACCCACCTTAATCAAGCCAGCAGTGGTAGCATCCCTGAAACAAAGAGGTTGAGCATGAGCATGTAAAGAAGATACAACAGATAGAAACACAAAATATGTCATATCCCCAAAAAAACCTGCAAGAAAGATCACGGCATGCATAGGCTGAGCGACCAAATAATTCGAATGGGACAGAGAAGAATTCATTATAGATCAATCCCGTGTAGATTGAAAAGAGTGCCATCATCATAATCACATAACGACCGCCAAAGGTCATTTCTGCAATGTCTCCAAGCTTCTGTATTAGCAAAATTACAATCAAATCAACATTTGATCACAAACTGAATATTTAGATGACTATCAAATACAAGAAAACGATGAATTGATGGGATAATTTAAACCTCAGGCCTCAAAATGGAAGGTAAGGTTTAAAAATTACTGTATAGCTGACCGTAACAGTTAATAAACAGAAACTTCAGAGCCCAGGAATTGCATGATTGTGAAATTTTTAGCATGCACGGTATTCCTATACTCTAGCATATACTAAATCTTGAGGTTTCCATACAAAGCATTCTTGTAACCTGCCCATAATCTCTACCTTCTTAGAGGTAAAAATATGTTCCAGCATGAAGAAAGGGGAGAAAAAGTGTCAATCCAAAATATCTCATCAAAAGAAAAAAGAACATATTGAAATGATTGCCATTGATGATGACGATGAAGAGGAAGATAATTCCAACTATGACATGGAGGAAGAAGATGATGATTTAAAAATCGACCTTGGGAATGATCATGAAGGAAGGATAAGATTTTTGTATAAACAAACTAGCCTTTTTGCTATGTTTCTTTAAGTTACAAGCTTCGAAATTTTGTTAGTATATTTGAACTAGATGCTTATGCTTTACTTTCTTCAGTTGGAGAGGTCGGTATTGAACGATTTACTGAAGGCAGCAATATATTTTTTCTTTATGCATATAAAATGTAATATATGCAATTTGTATGTCTTGTAGTTTTAGTTCTCTTATTTTTTCAGATCTAAAATAGCTTACAATACTCAAAACGATACGAAACACAATACAAAACACAGATAAACAATTCACAATTCGATACTCGAGCTGACAATTATGTCGGGTAATTGTGCCAATTGGGGGTATATTTTTAAGTGTTGAATTCATCTAATTCTCTTGTCAAGGATACTGAAACATCATATTACTTATAATACTCGCTAAATTTCTTTTATTTTCCAGTACAAATGATGTTTACAAGTGCCATATATCATTTCATACATAATAGGAGATTTTATGCATAGTTTTGCAATGAACTCAAATCACTAAATATGTGTTCTTAATGAATTTCCAACTAAAAATGTTGGACACATATCTATATCCTTATTCAAATTTCGAGCGTTCGACACATGTACTTTATATATTTAGAATAGTACATGTAACATAGATAATGATAGAGCTTCTTGAGCCCTGTTCTCGACCCACTAAATTATCACCAATTCAGGTGCATGCGACAGGTGGAAACTAGGCAGAGCCTTCAGGAGACGGAGTTCCAATTTAGGCATAGGATCCATCATACAAATATAAGACCCCAAGAATTGCCCAACATTGAGGTACAAGGCCAAGGCACCAGAAGCAGCAACCTCATCAAGGGATTGATACGGTGCATCTTGTAAGGGTAGGAAGTAGAGATCAATATTTCATTAGATCACCGGGTCAAGTCGCCAAAGTTGGCATTTTCTTTTTGGTCGGCAATTACATGCGCAGCTGCTCTTACACCTTGCATCTGGCAAGGTCTGAACCCCACACCTCCCATGTGAGAGTGAGAGTGCAACACCCATACCATTGGGCTAAAGGCCTCTTGGTCCAAAGTTGGCACTTCAATGCATACTTTATAAAGAAAGGAAGATAATTACACATGGTAAGTGGGTCTTTGGCTCACAATCTCCACATATATGAGGTTCTTGGTATATAATCCAAGCACAAATTAGTATCACCAGAAAATACATTATTTGATCTTCAGTGCAAGAAAAAAGGTAAAGACGCAGCTAATTTATTATAGTAAATGTGCAGAGGAATGTAATAATCATGGCAGACAAATAAACAAGAGAGTTGACAATAAGAGCTTCAGATGATACCGTGCGCAAAGAGAGCCAGTTTCGGCCAGGCAATGCGGAAATTACCTGACTGGAGAGTTTCCTTTCTCTGATTATGAAATATAATGCCCCAAGGAACAAGCATATACCATGTCCCCAGTCACCAAACATGACTGCAAAAAGAAAAGGGAATGTGACAATAGTGAATACGCCAGGATTTGCTTCTTGGTACTTTGCCACCCTGCAATTAGTTGAACATAGCATCAGCATTGCATGAACATCTCAGCAACATAATGTCCATAATTTTAGTTAGTAAAGGAAAACTGGGCAAATAAAGGTAACACAAGACCATATAAAGTTCACAGGATTTCGGGTAATATAACACATACACTCTGTTCAAATAGGAGAGACCATAATAAGCAATAAGCAATGTAGTTGAAAGGATTTGAATAAGCAATGTAGATGGAGGTGAGTGAAGGAAACTATTTTAATTTTCAAACCAACTAACAATGCAGGATGATTTCTTCTCAAGAGTAGGGACCTACATGGTAAAGCTGTACCACGAGAAAATGATGCAGACTTCAAGAGCTTCAGATAAGCCAAGGAACCTGCTTTACAGCCACGTGTGTTTTAGTCCACCCC
>JAOTRH010000020.1:600954-609629 GCA_034768845.1 Heliamphora exappendiculata | reverse complement strand
TATTAAAAATAATAAAAATAAGCATTAATTTAGGCTACTTAATTAAAAATATTATGTTAGATAAATGTTTATGTTATAAAAATATTTACGTTAAATATAATTTTTATTGACAAATTAAGCTAAAAATATATATTGCTTTTTTACAAATAAAATAATTTATATCGAATAAAAATTAAATCGAATATATTACAATAGAAAAATTAAATGAATTTATTTGTTTGGTAAAAATGTAAATAGAATATTATAAGAATTAGTATTATAATTTTATTTTTTGATTTTTAAAATTTTTTATTTTTTTATCAAATAAATTATTTATATTTTTTGTATTTTTATTCAAAAAAAACAAAAAAAATCAATTAGCATGCAATGTCTTGGGGAGGGGGAGAGAGAGGAAGAGAGGAGAGAGAGAGTGAGTGGCGAGTGAGTAGGAGAGAGGAGAGAGAGAAAAGGGAGGTAAATGCTTCTAGGTTTGTTTTTGGGATATAAATTTGGGATAGTAGAATTACTGTATTAATATACATGGTTTTCATCCGGCCTTTTTAATTCTTTTTTAATAATTTAACCACATCTAAGTATAATTATTTTGCCCGTTATTTAGCCCAAGCCTGATGCTTGGACGGTTCGAGCCCTCCCAAATAATACCTGGGCCCGACTTAGGTATATTTACTGGAACCCGATTCGGCTCAAAATGTCGGTCTTAAAGGCTCGTCTAACCCTAAAAAATTAATGATAAAGAATTGATTTTCTTTTAATTTAAATGAATCATTTGCATATATTTTTTTGATTGAATTCATTAATTGTATAAAATTTGTCGAGTTTATTATTCATACAAAAAAATAAAGTTGATCTGATATATATAACTATGTAAATAAATTACACTTATTTGTAAATAAATAAATAAATAATAAATATAATTTTTTTGTTAATAAATATTTTTCGATCACATAACTAAAGATATCGAATAAATTTTGTTTTTTGCATGAATAATAAATTCAACGAGCTCTGTAATATTTCACAAAACAATTAAAATCTCCGGCTCCCTAAAATGGAATGTCCCATCCCGAAAGGTGATTTATGAAGTTTTAAAATTTTTGTTCTTGCTGGCTATTGTATCGAGGAGGATAAGCATCCTAAATGGATTTAGTATGGATACAAAATAAGTTTGGAATATAGAAATTATTACCTAATTGGCAATTAACGGGAGTTCTAAGATCTTGGGCCGAATCCAAAGCAAACCAAAATAGTGTCGAGGGGCCGGGCCGGGCCGGGCCGAACCGTTTTGACACGCCTGCGCTCCAACAAGAATCCTCAAAGTTCGTTGGCGTAATTATCCATTAAAAATAAATGACAAAACCCAACATTTAAACCATTCTCACGTTCTGACGTCATAAATAAAACTCAAACAGACTCTACCAGCAACTAACATTCATGGAACCCATAACTCGAAGCCACGCGTCGACCTATCATTGGCCCCACCATAAACCCCTCTCAGAAGCAACCCTTTCGATGGTGCGACTGGTAGATAGGTTCGGTGCCCGATAAATGGGGGGAGAATAGAATCTCCCATCGGCCATCTCTCACCTCAGCCATGGATCGCCGATTCTCTGTCCTCTTTGTCTTCTCTGTCCTCGTCGCGACGTCGTTGACCGCCGCCGGCGCCGACAATTTGAATGACGACGACCTCATGATCAGACAGGTCGTCGGTGCCGATCACCACTTCCGGATCTTTAAGCACAAGTACAGAAAATCGTACGCCACCAAGGAGGAGCACGACTACCGGTTCTCTGTCTTCAAGGCCAACCTGCGCCGGGCCCGCCGGCACCAGAATCTCGACCCCTCGGCGGTTCACGGCGTCACTCAGTTCTCTGATCTGACTCCGTCCGAGTTCCGCCGGAATCACTTTGGATTGAAGCGACTCCGGCTTCCCGCCGACGCTAACAAAGCTCCGATCCTTCCAACCAGCGACCTCCCGACAGATTTCGATTGGAGAGATCACGGGGCCGTCGCGCCGGTCAAGAACCAGGTATTATATACACACATGCAATGTATGGACGTGTCGATGCTAACCGATTAGGTTTTTTTATAGCCGTGGATTTTGGAATTAATGTGTTGATGTGTTGTTTTTTTTTTTTTTGGAAAATCGTGATGGTAATCGTATTTGTTGGTGTTAATGAATGATAATTAGGGTTCTTGCGGATCATGCTGGTCGTTTAGTACCACTGGTGCATTGGAAGGTGCAAATTTCCTTGCAACGGGGAAGCTTGTGAGCCTTAGCGAGCAACAGCTTGTGGATTGTGATCACGAGGTTTTGCTTATTGTGCCTTCCCTTTATTCTATTGAGTAATTTACCTGTTATATATCTCGATGCGTGCACAACTATGTTGATTGATAATTGGATTGGATTGGAAAGTAGGATCATCTGTTGATCAATTGTGGGCTTCAATCGAAATTGGGGATGATTTATTAATCGGACTTCTATTTAAACTATACTAGAAGGAATTGCACACAGTGTGTGCAGAATTATTGATGTTAAGTGAGAGAAAATAGGAAAAATGGGTATTGTGGAGGAGAAAAACTTAGGCATGACCAGGCTTCAAAATGAGGTGTTCCCTGTATATAATAATATAAAATAGTATAGATATAACATGCTGAATTGGAACTATTGGTTGGCACCATGGTTAAAGGTGGGCTTCCAAGCATGAGAATGCAGAACTTTTTACGAGAGCAGCCGCTTGTGCATGTAGTGCCAAAGGTTAGGTCCCATGGAGCGGAAGATGTAGAGTCAAATCTTCCTGGCTTTGGAACGTAATGATAATGTGGGTAAAGTTCCTTTAGGGTGCACTATTCCTTTCTTTTGGTTAATGAGGGACTGTGAATTGGTTGTGAATTGGTTAAAAGCTCTCGGCATGCTAATTACTAGTGTTCATTTTGTAATTGAAGTTGCGGCCAAGTAATTTTTCCAGGGTTGTTTAGTTTATCCAGCAACATGCTTAATTATTTAGAGCTTGTTTCTGACATTGGTTATATATGAAAAATTCCTTCGATGCTGTTTAAAAAAGCCACCATTTTCTTCTCTAAGTTATATTCAAGGGGAGGGGGAAGTCAACATGGTAGAGCCAAGAGCAATAAGGTGCCATCAGCCCCTTAAAATGTACCTTTCAGAAGTAGTGCTCGAACTTGTGCCTTATTGCTCTTGTTTTTGATTTTTTGATTTTTCCTCCTCCCCATATATAAAACTTAAAGAGGGAAAAGAACTAAAAATTCATGACTTGGTGGAATGTAGCATAAAAAAAGACATGAAGTTATTATTAGCTTATCCTGGAGGAGAAGATACAATACTAATGTTGATTGGTGTTCAAGGTAAATTTGTTAGGAAATACTACATAGCTTCTCGTTGACATGAATTTCCTTTGAAGATAATTACCCCAAAAAAAATTTCCTTTGAAGATCCAACTTTATTATGGTTCTACAATGTCACGAGGTGATTTATAGGAGTTATGGTTATATATGTACAAAAGCTTGGTTTTAAGACAAAAGAAAAGTAGCTTGCAGACTTACCTAATACTTGGAGAAGGAAAATGAAGTTCAGATTTATCCGAATGATCACGCGTCATTTATCTCCTTCATGGCACTTTTTCCTTCTCTAAGCTAGGGTTGAGAAGAATGATGGGATTTTAAGGGCTTAAATTCTTTACGCAGCGGAATAGAAACGTAGGCTACAATTCACCCATAACAAATAAAGGAATACAAGTTTCACTCTTTCACTCACACAAGGAATACAGAAAGAAACAATCCACTATATGATAATAAGGAATACAGGTTTCACTCTTTTACTCACACAATGTCTGTAGTCTCAAATTTGAGCCTCTTTCTCTCTCTATGCTCTCTTTAGCCTCTCTACTGAGCCATCTTAAGTGTATAGATGACCTCACGGTTTTATGAAACATAAAATTCTTATATATGTATTCCCTAGGTTTAAAACCAAACCCTAGCACCCCAAACTATTCTGCGGCAGGCCGCTCGAGCGGACCCCCGATCGCTCGAGCGGTCACAAATCCGAGAGCTTCCTTTCGAAAATTGAATCCATTTTATCCGGTTGTCCTACCGACCTTGTATACCAAAATTCGAGATACCATACCCAATAAACAAACCATATCATATGCTTGCATCTCCTAGATCTCGCATAAATCGGCATTGTGTTATGTTTACTAGCTATTATCATGTGATCATGTCAACTCTTGATCGCATTGAAAAAAACAGGATATTATATGTCGTATTCTGCATTTCATTAGCAAGTGAAAAACCACTTCAGTTCCTGTAGTGTTTCTATTTATTTTTTTTGGGGGGGCAGGGGGGGCAAATTGCCTTTAGATGTTCAATTTTTCTTTTTGGAGAAACTCATGAATACCGTGCTTTCTATATGGGACTCTTGAGCAAAAACATGGTGGTTCCTTGAATAATATGCTTGTTTTCTTTCAATTAAACTCGTATTGTATGCAGTGTGATCCAGAAGAACCTGGTTCATGCGACTCTGGTTGCAATGGTGGGCTGATGAACAGTGCCTTTGAGTACACTCTCAAAGCTGGCGGGCTTATGCGAGAAGAAGACTATCCTTACACTGGTACTGATCGGGGAACTTGCAAATTTGACAAGACCAAGATTGCTGCATCAGTGGCTAACTTTAGCGTAGTCTCCCTTGACGAAGACCAAATTGCTGCAAATCTCGTAAAAAATGGTCCTCTTGCAGGTATCTGATTTTTTCTTTCAATTTAAAAAAAAAAACTTTAATCCTTTCATTGTATTAACCCCCTTCCAGAAATTGTGGTTTCATACTTTGCATCATTAAAAACATAAAAACTAGTAATAAAAGTTCAGGATTTCAACTCAATTTAATGGCATAATCCCAACAACTTGAATTTGGCTACCTCAATCTGCTTTGTACTAAGCAATTTTTTAGTTGTTGGAAACATACAATATTGAGCAACTCTATGTGAGCCCGGAAACATACCATATTGAGCAAACTCTATGTGAGTCCAAGCTTTGAAGAGAAGGCATTTTATTCCTTTTTCTTAATTTCTGCTGTCAAACAAGTGAAATAAATCCTGAAAGTCAATAATTCTTGTTTATACTTTTTCACAAACCCAATATGGATGGATTATGATTTGTTTAGGCAGTGATCCTGGTACTTAAAATTATTTGTTTGGATGCAGTTGCTATCAATGCAGTTTTCATGCAGACGTATGTTGGCGGAGTTTCATGCCCATACATTTGCTCAAAACGGCTAGACCATGGGGTATTGTTGGTAGGATACGGTTCGGCTGGCTATGCTCCCATCAGAATGAAGGAGAAGCCATACTGGATCATAAAGAACTCATGGGGAGAAAATTGGGGCGAAAACGGATTCTACAAAATCTGCCAGGGTCGCAACATTTGTGGAGTGGATTCCATGGTGTCCACCGTTGCCGCGGTCTATACCACCTCCCAGTAGGGTAAGTAAAGGGTTCTAAAAACATCCAACCTAGTTGGTTTCTGTACATAAGGAGCTGAACTTCATATACGTACTCTTCGCCCCATATTCTCACACATTCAAGCTCGTAGATGTTGGAGAACCTTCTTATGCATATTTGTATTTGGCAAAACTAGAATGTGATTTATCTGTTTTCTGGTGCAACTGTGCAAGTCTGTTAAGTTGGCTTTTTTAAGTCTTTTCTGGATTTTTTTAATCACATTTTTTACTTTTTATGATTCCCAACGACAAGAGTAATTTAAAAAGTACACTTATTGAAGTTAATGCTAAGAAAGTATTTACTAAAAATAGAAAAAAACCATATAAAAGAGGTTAGACGGAATCCATCCTTATTTTATTTTATTTATTCATTGCTGAATTATAAGCTAAAAATTAAAAATAAGTTCACGCAAATTGATTTACATATCTGTTTTTCATATAAAGAGAGATCACCAAGAAAATATATTCAGCTCATTATCTAGGGATACGGTTAGTTTATTTTTTAAGTAAATTTATTATTTAATTGTATTTATTTTGTTTTAATAAAAAAATAAATACAAATTGAATCTTTTAAATTAACAAATCTTTTTTTTTTTAATTTCTTTTCTGGAGACGAATTGAAAAATTCTAAAATATCAAGACCTGAGAAATATTTAAAAAGACAAAAATAAATTAAGTTAAGCTAATAAGTACAAAGAAATAGGCAAAGCAATAATACCCGCCCGTGACCGTAAATGAACTTAAAATTCAGGATGAAGTAGAGCTTGGACTTGGTTTGTGATAATCCTATTATCGTATTATGATTTTCAGAATTTGATCTATGCGTTGCGGACAGAACTAGTTTCCAAAATTCAATTGAATCTTTGTAAAGTCAATAATTATGAGAGTTACAATTCATTCAATCAGAAAGTCCAATCAATTCATAAAATCTGGAGAACAGTTCATAATCATAATCTTTTGAGCCTGAAGAACAACTCATATTCATGCAAGGATTGGTGTGGTGGCTAAGGATTCATACACACTGCTACCAATTCCGCAGGTAGATGCTAGTTCTACTAATCCAAGCTTCTGAGTCAGTTTTTATGTATCAATAATCAAATCAAACGCTTACTTAGACACACACACACACACACACACACACAAACAAGGGTTAAAGAACAAATTCTATCAAAACTTGGACTTTGTTTGGCAATTTATTTTAAATCGAGTTTTTTTTATCTTTTTGCTTAAAATTTAAAAAGATAAAAAAATCTCGTTTTGCAATTTTTTACATAATCTTTTTTTATATTTTTTAGAAATATAATAATTTTTATTATACATATTTGTTTCATATAAAAATTATATTTTTAAAATTTACTCTGTCAAAATCTATCAAATAATACCCATATTGAATGTAAAATTATTTAAAAATAAATTTTAAAAAATTATAACAACTTTAAGCTAAGTATTTTTGCTTTTGGGCTAAAAATCATTCTAAGTCAAGCTTTTTAGCTTATTACTTTTTGCCTTAAAATAATCCCTATAGTTCACAAAACCAACTTTATGCTTATTTGGTTTAAAGCTAGATTGCCAAATGAAGCCTTATACACAAAAACTACCAATACTATAATTTGTAAAGTAAACCAAAACAAATTAAACATTTGTCCCAATCAATTAGGATTAGCTATATGACTCTATTTACATTATTCTGTTCTGTTAAGAATTATATCTTCGAAAAAGTCCATAACCCAAGTAGTTGGCATTCAACATGGGTCCTCACCCAACCGGAGTTTAAACCTCGACACCTCCTCCCCTTGTAATAAAAAAAAGATAATATTTTCAATTAGTTTTAATAAATAATTATCTTTTCTTAATACGACAACTCATGTCAAATTAAATCTATTTTATTTTTTAATATTTTTATTACTCATAATCTTGTATTTTTTCTTAACACTGCATGAAATGATTTATGTTGTGTGTATTCAAATCACTTTTATTTATTTATTTTTTTAACTTGTCTTCAATTTGTGAAAACTTTAACAAATTATTGTATATGTTTTTTGAATAGGATTTGGCATATTTTAAAAGCACATTACTAGAGACGCACTAACTTTGCTTATAAATTTTAATTCCCAAAGGAATTAAAAACTTTTGTTTGATTGGTGTTTCTCCTTTCACACAGTACACGAATAGGTTAATAGATGAGATATGTAGTTTCTTTTTATTTTTTTATTTATTTATGGAAATTCGAAACCACTTTGTTGTTTAAAAATAAATACACAATTTAGCAGCAACACAAATCATATATATTTTTTTAATCCTGGGAAGAACTCATAAGCGCTCCAAATCATATCCTCTAAAAAGTATATGTCCATTCTTAATACAATGACCACCATTGAATATATCTCAAGATTTTTATATATTCTTACTATCTCTAATCTAATGAAAGGTAATGACAATTTTCAAAAGAGATTCTTATGAACCATGCTAAGAGATAGAGGAGGTGTTAGTTGTAGCAGAAATTACAAACTTATAAATTATAATTAAAAAAATTGATTATAACTACTGCAAGAAAAAATTGTAAATATTTGTTAAAGTTATAAATTTATATTTTATAATAATAAAATTATGTTTACTAATTTAGAAAATAAACAAAAAAAATATGAACACATTTAATATTTTTAAATTTTTTATTAAACTTCAAGCTAAAACTAACAAACACCGCAGTATCATCTCAACAAATCATGCAGACTATAATAAAGATGGGTTGACAAAAGTAACTGTAAACACAAAAATCTAATGGACAGGTAACCCAAATAAATAAATAAATAATAAAACAAAATGAAACAAACCCTCAAATCATACAATGTCATTTACACACGGCCACTAAGAACCTTTTATTTTCATTCCTATTTTATTTTGTGGTAATAAATAAAAAGTTGACCAAGAGATACAGGAGCGAACTTAGATGCCTAAAAACAACATTACTAAACTTGGCACAACAAACCTACTCAACCTATTCTTCTTCTTTTCTTTATTTGTTAATAAGAAATGGATTTTGAATATGAAAACGCCGCAAAAAGGGGCAAACCCTCTTACATATGCAGAAGCAGAAAGCTATATTTGCACAAGATATTGATGGGATGACACTAGAGATATGACAATCAAGGCATGTTTGGATTGACCAATT
>JAOTRH010000020.1:593454-595954 GCA_034768845.1 Heliamphora exappendiculata | reverse complement strand
ACTACTACATTTTGAAGATGACAAGCTTTAGTTATTAAATCCACAAAAGAGAACCTAGTTACTACTCTGTGGACTAGAACAAAGCATAAAGGAAGATCCTCAACAACTTACCATTCATGCGCCATAGTTTCACTTGACGATCATCTGCTCCTGAGACGATCAACGGCAAGGTTGGGTGAAATGAAGCCCAGTTGACTCCCCGGTCATGACCTTCCAGGACATACTTAACAACAGCGTCAACCCCACCAAAAAGATCTGTGTTCATCTGACTCAACCGCAGAATGTCATCAGCAGGGGAGACAGTCTTTTTCCTCAGGGAACCAATATCCCAAACACGAACTGTCTGATCCAACGAAGCCGACACGACAAGGTCTTCCTTGGGGTGGAATGAAGCACACATCACATAGTGATTGTGGCCGGTCAAAACAGAAATACAGGTACGTGATTGCCAATTCCAAATTCTGATAGTCTGATCATCACTTGCACTCACAATCCAAGGATACTCAT
This sequence comes from Heliamphora exappendiculata, assembly GCA_034768845.1. NCBI lineage: Eukaryota > Viridiplantae > Streptophyta > Magnoliopsida > Ericales > Sarraceniaceae > Heliamphora > Heliamphora exappendiculata. Next base: position 595,447 of record JAOTRH010000020.1, on the reverse strand, counting down.
GGTGGAACTGCACGGTGCGGATATAATCAAGGTGTCCTAGAAGAGTAAAAAGACACCTGTGCAACTTGTAGTTCCAAACCTTGATCTTGTAGTCATCACCTGCATAAGCAACAACGTAGCATAAGACACTAACTGCCACCAAAAAACCCTCCAAATAAGAAACAATAATGTTATGTAAACTAGGGCATGTTTGTTCAGGTGCAGTTTGGAGTCTAATTGTCAGATTCAACTAATTTTTATGTCCAAGGATACCTTGACACAACTAGATTTTATGTCAGATTCAACTCAATTCATAAACTGCGCAAGAAATTTTAAATCTAGTTGTAGAGACACCTCGACTACTTATTCATAGTTGCAGGTGCATAACAAACTAGACATGTAAAGCACATATTTCCTACCGTTCCCAAGTGTCGAGTGTCCGAACAAGATCATTCATAAATTTAGAAGAGTCATATAACCTAGGTTTAAATTAAACAAGTTGCTCATGCTCCATTTCTGAAAAATATTTAACCATTCCACGGAAATTCTCCAGAACAAAACATGTTCTCTCGAAAACAAGAAAAGGGCACCACTGCTAATTCTTCTGCATAACAAATGAGGCCATGGCTCCCGAACAATGTTCCTAAACAATGAAAGTGAGGCCACTCATCTAAAACTTAATAAATTTTGCTTGACCTGACCAAGAAGTTCAAGAACGTTGAAGTAAAACAATGAAAACAAAAAAAATCCTAATGTCGCAATAACTGACCAAAAATGTTACACAAGAATAAGATTGTGCTCCCCATGAGTATTGAATACAACAAAATGTCCAATTTATTACATTTCATCAATGGAAATATATTTTAAATTTCTAGAAATTTTGACTCACTTCTACATAGAATATCCAATAATATTTTATTAATTCAACTAGGACGCATGCCATCATAAAAGTGAAAATTTAAAAATATTATTCAGATCCAACTCCACCTATGTACTCATCATAGAATCCGCGCTAAGTATGACTGTTAGGCGTGTCCAATGTGAAATCCAGGCATCGATATAATGCAGCAAACAATTCGTGCATAAATCAATAGAAGATCAAGAACAACTAGGCTGATGAAAGGTAATTTGATAATTTGAAACCGAGATAAATATATTTGCAAAGAATCACCTCAAATATAGTGTTGGGAAAACTATAAAAAGCAAAGTCGCAGATTCACGTACAGCTACTAAAGGCAAACTAAAATTTACATTGACAGCAATAGTTCAATACCTCCAGAGACAAAAAGTGGCTGAGATTTGTGAAAGTGAACACCACGAACAGGACCATCATGCTCATCGAATCTGTCGATGAGAGTCCCCATCCGGTAATCCCATAGCTGGATTACACCGCTGTGAAGACTAGCAAGGATCCACGGTCTCTTACTGTGGAAACTCAGTCCCTTCACTCTATTGCTTTTCGTCTCGAATTTCGTCAGCATTTTCTCCAATCGCGACAAATTTCAAAACTCTGCACACAACAATCACTTTTCAATCTCTACGCAAAATTCTCCGCAAAACAACACGATTCGCAATACAACAGGCTCAATCCGGATCACACCGTGCACGAATTACAAATCAGGATAACACGAGTAATTTATTCAATTAGTCAAAACACACAAAAAGAAAAACCTAACAGGATAAATTATTCACAGATCTGGAAAGATCATAGCTTTAGATTAGATGAAAATCTTTAGAAAGACGAAATAAACTATTTACCTCAGATCTGGAAAAGCAGAAGGATGGATCAGATCGGATATACTACCGCGTATGCAATCGCCATCAGCGGCAGCAATGGATGTACATAAAGAGAGAGAGTTTTAGGGAGAGGAAATCATCACGGGCTCGTAGATCGGGAGCCAAGAGAGAGAGAGCGCGAGGGTTTTCCGTTTTCTTGCAGATCTGGGCCTCGTTGAGTATCTGCGTTAATTTTGGAGAGAGAGGCGTCTGAGAGAGCGAGAGAGAGAGAGAGAGC
>JAOTRH010000020.1:573593-593354 GCA_034768845.1 Heliamphora exappendiculata | reverse complement strand
AGCAAAGGATAATGATAACTTACCAAAGAGAGAAAAAGCTTCTTTGAACTCTGCGATTTGTTCTTCAGTAAGATTATCAGCTGACATTATTGTTATTGTTTGTTATTTGGAATCGAATTAAATTGAATAAAAAGCAAAGGGGATAGATTTAGAATTAAGAGTAAACAAGAGACTCAAGGAACTTAAGAATTGAAGTAATTGGATCTTTATAGTTTTTAGTTCAATTTTTATAAGTAATTAATTTAATCTTAAATCTTAAAAAAAATAAATTAATAATATTAAATTAATTACTAAGTTAGTATAGAATCAACTCGAATTTACCCGATAATCAAATTGTAGAGACCCAATATTAATATATACATATATAAAATAAATAAAAATATTTATTAAATTAGATAATTATTACTAATTGTTATTTATTTTTTATATATCATTTATTTTTATAAATTTTTTTGTTAGATATTTTTATTTTTTTACTAAATAGATTGTAAAATAATTATTTAAACTTTTGTTTTATATTTTATTATACTGTATGAATGCTAATTTTTATTTGTTATTCATTTTAAAATTTTAAAACTTATACATAGTAATTTATTTCATGCGAGCAAAGTAATTTTTAAAATTCATGGAACCGTAATTCCAAACCGAACCAACCCGATTTTTATTTATTTAATTTGGTTTAGTTCTACAATATGATTGGGTTGGTTCTGAATCTAAAAAATTAGAACCGATAAAATTGATTTAGTTCTAAATTTAATACGAAATCGAATCAAACTGACCTATGTGCACCCATATTTAGAACGGACCAAATCCTCCATCAAGATTTAGCCCGATGTTTAATGGGCCGAATCCAAATGGTAAGGCATATGCCAAGCAATAGTGAAGTCTAGAAAGAGTCGAGCTGCGAAATTCAACTCTCAATCCGAACTAATGAGTGAAGAGGTGAAATTGCATGAACAATTGAACTCGTGTGCATTAAACAGGATAGCATAGTCAAGGAATTATTAATGATGTCATAACTGAGCTAAAAAAACACTAACAGAAATAGCGTCGCCAAGCTATAAGTCATTAATGAATATGGCATGATCGTACAAATCTACATTAATAACAACAAGATTTATCGTTATATTTTTCGATGAACTCACAGTAACACTCAACCCCTTGAGGCAGTGGTCCTCCGAACAGAACTAAATTTAGATAAGATAATCTCACTCCAAAAGTCCAATATGAATCTCTTATAAAAAAGTGATGCAACTTCTCAATGTACACGCACAACTTATCTCAAAAGCTATGTCGAAATACTTAAAGAATTCTATAATTGGAGCATTTTATCTCTCTCGTTTAAAAAACAATAACTTAAGCATTAGAGGAGATTTCCAACGAACATCTATTAGCCAATCTCATCATTTTTCTCTCTTATAGGTAAAAAACAATTAGGAAAACTTCTAAATTAAATCAAGCTGAACTAAGCATTTATCTCAATCAATTGATGTGTCTATATAAATCATTTACGTCATTTTACTATGTTAAGAGTCATATGTTCAAGTAGTTTTAATAGGTTAATATCTTTTTTTAATACTGTATTCTATTACAATTTAGATCTATCCCTCTCCTAATATTTTTATTACTCATTATCTTGTTAATTTTTTTACTACCACATTAATCGGTCTTCGTTGTATGTATCCAAATTACTTTTATTTATTTTCTTTCAACTTGTCATCAATTAGTGCAACTTCTATCATTTTACGAATCTTTTCATTCGTAATTTTATCTTTTATAGTCTTATTGCACATTTATTTTAATATTTTTATTTTTGCAACTAGAAAAAACCTCTAAAGGGACTAATTCTTACATCTACTAAATTACCTTGTACAAAAAGAATAATTAATATTGAGGTTCCACATAACTTTTTTTTATATTAAAGAATTATAGATCTGATTATGGCCTCTTTTAGTAACTAACTTAAAGCTGGGGTTTTGTTTTTTTCTTAAAGTTTCAAAATTTAAAAAATATTGTTTAACAACTCAAAGGCTTTTAACATTTAGTTTTTTTATTTTTTATATAAAATTTTTTTATATAATTTTTAGAAATATCTTAAATTCTATTATACATATTTATTTTTAAAATTTACTCGTCAAAATCTATCAAATAAGATCGATATTGAATATAAAATTATTTACAAATAAATTTTAAAAAATTTAATAATTTTAAGCTTATTTTTTTTGCCTTTTTTAATTTAAAGCCATTTTAAACCAAATTTTTTGGCTTGTCGTCTTTTGGCTTAAAGTCACTCTTATGGTTCACCAAATAATTTTTTTATTTATTTGATTTAAAACAATTTTGAGCAAAAAGCCTAGCGTAAGGCTGGCTTCCAAACGAAGCTATGCATATAGTAAAAAATTTAATTTATATTTGTTTAAAATTAAATAAAAAATGAAATAAAAATTATAAAATTATTATAAATTGTTGTATAAAAAAAATAATTCAAAATTTACTACTAATAATACCAAAGACTATAATGTTATTTGTTATAAGAATTATTTAACACATATTAAATTATTAGTCCAAATACTATAATACAAACATAAAACTTTTAATTTAAAAGAGAGAGCAAAAATTGATTAACCTTAAATCCCTTAATTCCATCCAATCTATTCTCCCCAACAAACAAGCCCCATACGGTGAGCTGTCATAAATTTTGTCCGTCCGATTGAGATATGAGGGTCCCTCATCTTTTGTAGGGTGTCATCATCTAGTCATCGTAAAGCTTCAATCTCAAGCAAGACAGCTCAGCGAACGGTTTAGTTACACATGTCAAGAATGTTTCCCATTACAATGGAGATATGCCGTCCCTAAATATTCACATTCTTGTGTTCTAATGCTTTATATATTATTAAATTATTCCCTCATTTGGTAATTCAATTTTAAATTAGGATTTTTATTATTATCATTTTATTTAAAGTCAAAAAATTATTTAAATTAGATTTCTTCACATTTTTACTTATTAATTTTTAGCCGCTTAGCCCTCTAGTCTTGTTTGTTTTTTTTACATAAATACCTTTATATGTTTATTAAAAATATTATAACTTTTATTATACATATTTATTTTTTGTATATTTATATTTTAAAAATATATTCGTCAAAATTTATTAAATAATATCTATATTGAATATATGATTATATAAAAATAAATATTTAAAAATTATAATAACTTATTTTTGACTAAAATTGTTTGCCTTTTTACTTTTTTGTCTTTTGACTTGAAGTGATTTTAAGTTAAAATTTTTGACGAATTGACTTTTATCTTAAAGTCACGATTCACCAATATGATTTGCCAAGCGAAATTTTTACTTATTCGGTTTAGAATAATTTTAAACAAAAAATTTAACTTAAAACAAGATTGTCAAACGAGATCAATGCCGTATATTTTTTATGTTTTGAAAATTTAAAATTATTCACCGTGAATTGTCACAAAAATAACAAAAATATTTTGGGTCAAAAAAACTTATTCTAAATTGAGTGTCAAGAATGTTTTTTTACCCCAAAAAAATAGCTATTTAATCCCAAAATATTTATATTCTTCTATTTTAATGCATTGTAAATTTTAAATCATTAAATTATGGCCGTGTTTTGGTGGTTTGCTTATTAGCAAATAAGCCAACTCCCATTTAAATAATTATGTTTGAGTGGATTTACTTATTTACTTATTTGGTTACCTAAACGAGCTTACTTGGCTCGGTTATCCAAACGAACTTATTTGGCTTATAAGTTTGCTTATTTGTTTATTTGACTATCAAAACGAGTTTATTTACTTATTTTTGACTTATTTAGTTACCCAAACGACGTAATTTAATTTTTAATTTATAAATTAATAAGCAAATATGCAACTTTGTCCAAACATGGCCTATATCTCGTGATTCTTGTATTTCAAAAATTTTAATTATCTAATAATTTTACAGTGTAATAAGAGAGAGAAATAAAAATATTTCAACATAGAAAATTTCATCTCACACGACTTTGCACTTGTACACCTTGGATTCCCAATCAAATTATGCCATGTCACCATAGTAGATATATTGTCCCGTTTAGTAATATTTAAAAATTCCCAATTAAAATAAGCTGCTATTTTGTGATTGGATTTTGTATCTATAATATTTCAATAATGGAGTTCACCATCTGAAAATTTAAAAATTTTCACCTTTCACCCATAAATTTTGAAAACAATTGCAATGAGCTCCCAACAAATTCGTAAGTTAATGGGAAAAGCTAAGTGCACAGATGTGAAACACCGATCCAATCACAGATACTTGCGTGGACATCCAACTCAGCACGTTGAGTGTGCTGGGCGAGGGAGTAAGAAGAGAGAGGGAAAAGAAAAAATCGGCGCCACACGACCCCACCCCCGACGCCTCTGCCCTTCACCCCCGGCCACCTCCGACGCCGTTGCCGCCGCCGCTCACGCCGACCACCACCACCGGCGGCCCCTCGCCGCCGTTCTGCCGCCGGTCACCTCGTCCCTATCTCTCTTTCGGTTTTTCTCTGTCTCGATCTCTCTCATCTCTTTCTCTATCCCTCTCTCTGTCTATATATATATATATATATATATATATATAAAAGAGTTTTTGTTCCACTAATATTTTTTTTTATGCTATGGTCTTATTTTTAAAATAAAACAATATATCCTCAACTTTGAAACCTAATTTTTTTTATCATTTTGCGTTGTAACCGTAGGCCGAAGCAGGAACCGAGCCGCGCCTTTAAAGTGCAACCCGACGATCCTCCGGCCTGTTTGGATTATTTGAAAAATATATTTTTACAATTAAATTTGTTTATTACATAGAATTTGTTAAATTTATTTAGTATGTAAAATTTTAAATTTATTTAATATTTATTATTAAATAATTAAATAAAATCTTTTAATATTATTTTATAAATAAATAAATAAATATTATAATTTTTTAAAAAAATATTAAAAAATATTATTTAATCATTTAATTATATATATTAAATAAATTTAAAATTTTATATGTTAAGCAAGTTCAATAAATTTTATCGTAATAAACTAATGCAATTATAAAAATATATTTGTCAATACATCTCAAACAGAATACAACACGGCAATACTGCTCTTTTAAACGTAACACCGTCCCGGTTCCCCTCAGGCCCCTCACCATCACAAATCTCACTACCTCAAAATTCTCTCTCATTCTCTTTTTCCTCATATCTGCTATCATGGCCGCCGTCGTAGCTCACCTTGCTCCTCCGCAACTCCTCTTTCTCCTCAGATTTGCTCCAATGGCCGTGGCCCACGCACCTCCTCTGTCGCCCGCTACTCCTTAGATTTGTGCCTCGCCTTCATTCGCCTTCCACCGCCGCTCCTCCTCCACCTTATATCTGCTCCAATGGTCGTCAATGCTGTCGCTTATCCTCCTCATTCGCCGATCTTCTTCTGCCGCTGCTTCTTCTCCTCAGATCTGCAGCGCCGCTTCTCCTCCTCATATCTGAACCGCTGTCGTTGCTCCTTGTCGCCGCACTCCTCCTCCTCGTTCAAGACTTAGCTCTTCATTTTCCACGCTGGCATGAGCCACCGTTAGTCGAGTTCGTTTACAGAGCTTTGGTCGCGGTGGCGACTTTTGATACCAAAACGTCGACGGCGACTGCGGTGTTTCAGATCTGGCCAGATCTCGCTGCACCACCATCACGCTTCATCGTCATCCTATTAGCCGCCTCCACCGCTCCTCCTCCACATCAGACGTATTACTCATTCGTTATACCCTCCGAGGAAAGCTCTTGATCTGTCTTCCTCAGGATCCCCACGTGCGTTCTTGATTACAGATTAGGCTTGGTCATTGGTTACAGAGAAATTTTTCAGTACCATTTTTTCTTAATGTTCTTCTTCTTGATCTAAAAAGTTTAACTGATAAATTTTTCGGGACAAGAAATTTCGCAGTTAAATTTCTTATACTGAGAAATTGCTGAGTTAAATTTTTGAGAATTTGCCAGAAAAGAAGGGAGAGATTGGTGTCGAAAAAAGATATCACCGAATAAGGAGTGGTTGGCGTCGGAGCGGGAGAAGAAGTCAGAGAAGATTGGCGGCGGGGTTGGAAAAAATTTATTTCAGACAAAGGGATAGTTTTGAGATTTTAAACATAGATTGAAACTAAATTTATTAAAATTTATTAAATAAAATTAATTTTTTTATAATTTTGTAAATTAAGACTGTTATTAAAATCACCCAAAATTCATTATCAAAATATTTTTAGTTTTGAATTTAATTTTTTTTAGAATTCTTTTATGTGTGCTTTGAGAAATTTGTTTTTTTTTTTTTATGTATTTAGATTGCAATAAAAATATTTAAATTTTAAATAATGTTCTGACCATTATAAAAATATTTATGAATTTACATTACAGTTATCTATTGTAATCAAGATTATGTGTGGTGATTTTTTTATATATAAGGATAATTATAATATTTTACTTGTATTTTAAATAATTTTTAAATAATTTTTAAGATATTAATTTCATCGCTTATTAATGGGAGTTCAATGCAAACTAAGATAAAAGCCGGTATAAACTGTTTAAAAGGGCAAAACACAATTGAAAACGAAGAAAATAAAAGAATTTTGCCACTTGTTGGGACATAATTTGCGTTTTTGAGTTTTCAGGTGTAAAGGTGCAACTTTTAGGAAAAATATAAGGACTAAGGAGCAAATTATCATTAGTCCTTTATACTATTATTTTTTTTTAAATGATATGTTTAAAATACAAACATCCTTTTTTAATTTTTTTTAATTAATACACTAACCTATTTTCTAATTTGTTTGCTGATGATAGGCATCGTTTGTTAGTCAAGTGTCAGCTCACCAATCAGAAATTGCTGATGTAATCTAATTATTTATCTAAAATTCTTATTTCACCCTCAACTCAATATACAGTGTAATACACGCAATCATAATTATTAACTAAATAAAATGTTTTGACTCAAAATAATTTTAAAAAAAGTATTAAGTAGGCCAAAAAATTATGGCAATAAATAGTTTATTGATTTATTTAATTTATAAATAATTAAATAAATAATTTTATTTAATTTGTTAAATAAGTAATATTTAAATTAATAAATAAATAAGTTAATAAATTAAATAAATAAAAATAAATAAGAATTTAGCCAAATAAAATGACTTATCTAAGCAAATAAATAAAAATAAACTAAATAAGTAAAAAATAAACAGATAAGCAAAAATAAACTAAATAAACTAATTAATAACCAAATAAAATGATTTATTTAAATTTTTACTTATTTATTAATAAATAAATAAACAAATATGCATGTTAACCAAATAGATAGGACCTATATTATTGACTCCTATCTCCTTCCAATTGTTTTAGTGCTTGGAGTGTCTAAACAGTTTGATTCACCCAAGGAAGTGATGGGGTTGATGTTACGTGAATTTATAGAAAATTACACAATTCGTGTCGTTAATTTTTTTGCGGTTCTTTCTTTTTGAATTGAGAAGATTTTCAATTAAAGGAGAAATTTTCCAGTTATTTCGTTTTCTAACAAAAAAATTTTACTGAAATTTTTTTCAGTTAAATGCTACGATAAATTTTACTAAAAAATTAAACTGAAAAATTTATTAGTTAAATGAAATGAGAAATTTCTCAAGAAATTTAAATTACGAAATTTCTCATAAAAAAAATTTACCTTTTTATTCTCTTTCCTCTAAAACTTTAACTCTTCAATTACCACATCGGAGAATAATGAGAAGATCGGCAACAGAAAAGAGTAAAAAGATTGATACCGAAAAAGAATGAAGAGATCGTCAAAAAATAAAGAGTAAGTCGACGCCAGAGAAGAATGATGAGATCGACAATAGTGAAGAAATAGAAGATCATCAGAGAAGGAGGAGGAGGTTGGCATCGAAGAAAAAGCTAGATGAGATCAGCGACTGAGAATGAGAAGGAGGTTGGCATCGAAGAAAAAGTAAGATGAGATCAGCGACTGAAAATGAGGAAGAAGTTGGCATCGAATAAAAAGCAGAATGAGATCAGCAATTGAGAAGAATGAGGAGATCGATGGAGAAGAAGGAGAAGGTCGGCAGTGGAGAAGAAGATGAGGTCGGCGACAGAAAAGAAGGATGCAGTTGGCGAACAAGAAGGTAGAGATCAACGCTGTAGAAAAAGAAATAGGAAGTCGGCGACGAGAGCTAGAGTTTGGATGTTTGGCTGTAATTATGGGCATATTGAGTATAGTAATATAAAATAGAGTTTGAATTTAAAAAAAAAAAAAGAGATTAATCATTCTACAAATTTTACGTATAGAGCCCATATTTAAAAACGCCTAAATTTTAAAATTGAAATTTTTTGCAATTTTTGAGACTAATAAATATCTATGTTTTTTTTTATATAACTTTATATTTAATATGAATGGTGTATTTGTGAGATCAAGACATATAGGTTATATAAATATTAATTTCACACACACACACACACACACACACACACACACATATATATATATATATATATATATATAAATAAATTTATAAAATTCTAAAACTTTTAACTCAAAAAGTATAAATAAACACATTTATTTATATTTAATTGATCTATTATTTTTTTATAAGTAACAATAATGAATCATTCTTTCTTAAAAATAAAGTTAAAAATTAAAATAGAGATAAAATGAAGAGGTAAAATAAAATTAACGAGGAGAGAAAAAATTGACGGAATGCTTGCTAAGAATATATTTAGTATTATTATTTTATTATAAAATTTAACGTTAAAATTTACCATTTAAAATATGTGTTACAATGATAACACATTCTCATTCTCCGTATGTTAAATATAAGCAAATTAGTCAAATATAATTAGTTTTTAAAAAATTAAAATTAAAATTATTTAAAAACTAAAATATAACTAATTCTCTTACAACTATTTCAAATAGAACAAACTCACTTGTTTGTAATTATTGTAACTGTGTTATGTAATTCTAATATTAATCTTTACTAAATTAGTATTAATAATATTATAATGATTATATTTTAATAATCATATTTAAATACCACATAATATAGTATTTTATGAGTATTTAAAAATAAATAATAAAACTATAAAATAATATAAATATTACATATAAGATGACACATCTTGTGTTACCCAAATGTAATAATCAAATACTGTTATTATAACATTACTCAATTAGCATTGATTCATTGCCAAAGCAAGGGAAACTGGTTTTAAGCATAACTTTTTGAATTTTTACTTAAAAGTTTAATATGTAAAAAATTTTCATTTGACAATCTAAAGGCTAAAAAGCCTTTTACCTTTTTTTTATTATATAATTTTTCAAAATAATTTTTTTATAAATCTCACAAGTTTTATTATACATATTTTTTATTAAAATTATATTTTTTAAAATTTATTCATCAAAATCTATTAAATAAAATTTATATTAAACATAAAATTATCTATGTAATAAAATAGAGAAAGTTTTGTAAAATATTTTACATTGCATTTTATCAAATAGTTAAGATATATTTTTAATACAAATTTATGATTAAAATTTATTTTAAAAAATACATTCTTTCTCCTCTCTTGACAGTTAAGATACATTTGATTCAAAAATCCTATAATCAAAATTAATTGTCAAAAATTTTACTATATCTGATCTTTTTTTTTTTTTAACTTTTCCATAATATTGAAACTATCATTTTAATTTTTATTCTGACAAGTTTTTTTAATAAAAAATACACTCATCTTTAATAAATAGTCAAATTATTTTTTATAAAAAATAAATTTACTTTTCAAAATATAAAGATAATTTTTTAAATTCTATTTAATTGATAAAAATTAATAAAATAAAAATAAAAACTAAAATTTTGTTTATACGTATATTTTTTTTATGTTTTTATACAATATGTGAAATGCGTTGTGAGTGGCTTAAATTATGTGTATTTTAATTTATAATAAACATGAATCGCTGTATTAATAATTAAATTGTATATGAATTTATATTTAGATAAAAAAATAATATCAACTTAATATATATGTTAACTATCGAATTATTCGTGTTTAAAAGTATTTTTAATATAATTTTATACACTATTATTTTGATTTTTTATTAAAAAAATTAAAATTTATGCATTTTGAATTATTGTTCAAAATTAATTTAACGATTTAATTATATTAAAAAATGTTTTTAAATACGAATAATTTGATAATTTAAAAATAAATTTTAAAAAATTTATAACAATTTAAAACTTAATTTTTTATTTTTAACTTAAAATTAATTTAAATCAAATTTTTTAATTTATTATTATTATTATTTTTTAAGCTTAAAACCACTTTTATAATTTGCTAAACAATAAATTAGGATTCATCTTTTCCCTTATCTGTGGAGACACCTGGATAACCCTCCGACCAAAAATGGTAGCCGCATTTCACCATCCTTCATGCTCATCGCTGTTTCTCCGGCCAACATTCCCAAAACACGGTACCTCTCTCTCTCTCTCTCTCTCTCTCTCTCTCTCTCTCTCCATATATATATATATATATATATATATATATATATATATATATAAACATCTTCATTTTAGGGTATATACATGTAGTGATGCTTTCTTCTCTATAAGTCAGTCTTCTGAAAATAGATTAAGTCGTCCTGCCCTAAATTTGAAAATTCGATCGTCTTGTATGCTTAACAATTCATGTAATTCCCATCGTACAGTCCGGTGTTTGATAATCTCACCTCTCGTGTATTTAAAATCGTTACTCGTCCATTTCAATTTCTAACTGCTTCAATAATCTCACCTCTCGTGTATTGAAAATTGTTACTCGTCCATTTCAATTTCTAACCTTCCAGAAAGTCACATTTTCTGGTTAATTTCCCCAATCTTTAATTTCTTAGAATGAGCGATCAATACCTAAACTAAAATAGTCAAATTCATGAGTATCAGCTGATTCAGCGGCGGCCCGATTATTTTGGTGGCCTTAGGCGAGATTTGAATTTCAAGCATTATTTGAGTTTTGTATTATTTAAATTCATTTCCCCCACTTTTCGATATGCAAAATTATTAAGTAAAATTTCATAATCAGTTTTTTATTATATTTTTTTAATTAATGACAGTGTTAATCTACTTAATTTTTAATTTGACGTAGCCAATCTAACATAAGTTTTTATTAATTTTAATTTGGTCTAGTCTATTTTATTTGTGGGCCTAATAAATAATATAATTGTTGGACTTTGTCAATAAGAATTATTTTCTCATTTTTAAAGTTCATGCATAATAGTTTAGATCATAAAAGGCCTTATTAAACTTAATAACTTTAGGCCTTTTCAATATGAATTATTTTTAAAGCTAATATATAACTGCATAGGTCATAAAAGATTTTATAAACTTGGGGCCTCGTCGAAATCCCTTGGCCTAACAGATGGGTCACCTCTCACCTAATTATCAGAATGTCGCACTAACATATAATTTGATATCGACGTGCTAGGAAACCATAGCTCGAGGAAGTTAATTTTGAGAACTGGGAAGCTCTTGATTGATGTGGATTATCCAAGGTCTAGAATGATGACTTCTGGAAGTAGTAAGGATAATGTGGACATTGATGTTGAAGCTGGTGAGCAGCTTTATCTTGGTATGGACTTTGGGACTTCTGGAGCTAGGTATTGTCTTATTGATATGGAAGGGACTATACATGCCGAAGGAAAGCGGGAGTATCCTTTATATACGGTAAAACCATTGCCGTCACGTTGATTTGTGAAGATGTTATTGATAACTAAATAGTGAGTAACCGATTTTATGAATTGCTTCGGTTTGCAATGCCAAGATGGTATGTTCAACCAGTTGTTGAAACAAATGTGTTCAATGCTGCAGTCATATATTGCTTGAATTGATTATTTTTCTTTATTATATCCTCCTTTTGTATTCTTTACATCCAGTGGAGAAGTATGGTATTGTTTATGATCGAATATTTGAACATATTACGGTCTTAATTTGGTAATTAGGAGCAGAGGTATAATGATATTATGAAGGTCACAATAATTTGCGACGATTTGAAACTGTCAAGCATTATTTAAGGAAATGGGACGTGTTCAATGAGGTTGAGAAAAAGCTTGTTTATGTTAATAAACTTCATTTCCCAAATGAACTTGAAAGCTTCTTTTTGATGTCTAGAAAGAGCAAAGACACAGTGGATTGGTTGCGGTCGTGGAAAGTGACCCTTCACTCACTTCTTGAAGATGTTCCCGTTAGTCTCCGCCCATTGATTGCTTCTATTTCTATAGATGGGACTTCTGCGACAACTATCATTGTAGACAGGTCAATACTGCAGAAACTATAACTAATACTCATGTTTTGCAGTTGTCTGCATCAAACACTTGAGATTAACACCTATACATGCTACTGCAGCCGAACGGGAGAACCGCTAGGTGGACCTTTCCTGTACAATGAAAATTGTCCCGATGCTTTATCAGGAGTGAAGTCCATTGCCCCGGCAAACCACACAGTCTGCTCTGGTACCTCTACACTATGCAAGCTAGTCTCATGGTGGAACTCCAATGATTCAAATAAAGAATCTGCATTGTTGTTGCATCAAGCAGACTGGCTGTTGTGGCTTCTTCACGGCAAGCTTGGAGTGTCTGATTACAATAACGCTTTGAAGGTAGAATTTGATTCAGAACTTGTTACGTTTGGTTTTTCTTCACTTCCACTTCCAAATTGTCAAATATCTGTGTCAAAAAGTGTTGAATCATCCTTTATTGGTGGCAGGTTGGATATGATCCAGAATTGGAATCCTATCCGAGTTGGCTACTCTCTCAGCCGTATGCGTGCGTTTTGCCCTCCATCCTTGCTCCTGGAACTTCAGTTGGTCCTATAAAGGATGACATTAGAACACAATTTGGTATATTTGCTCCCTATTTAGTAGTTTAAGTGAAAGGAAGCTTCTTATTATGCACATTGTGAAATTCATGTTAATAATACATATGCCACAATGTTTTGTTGGATGGATCTTATCGTTATTTGGCTATCCCTTTCTGCTTGGGATTTTCACCCAAACTAGCATATTCCCTTGATAGTTGCCACCAGAGGATTCCATTCCTTGTGATCAAAATAAGAAACCTCCGTTCATAATATTTACTCGTGTCGACAATTTTGATGTGGTGCTCCTGAAATGGAAACTATTAGGAGTCCTTTTAACTCAACGCAGAATTGGAATGCTTTCCAATGTTGCACTCAAACTTGTTCTAAACTGGCAGGCAAGCTTCTCTGGTTTGACTTGCACTTCTTCAAAATAAACATTCTTGCAGGGTTTCCAAAAGATTGTGCTGTCTGCACAGGAACCACTGATAGTATAGCCGCCTTTCTTGCTGCACGTGCTACACAACCTGGGAAAGCTGTGAGATATTTCCAGCCTCTCTCTCTCTCTCTCTCTCTCTCTCTCTCTCTCTGTGGAAAAGTCATAGCACATGTATTAGTAATTTAGTATATGTTTGGACTGGATTAATGGAAGGCTTGTGTCATGTAGTGGCTCGCTATCCCCACGAATCCAATGAGATCCCAGCCATCCATTCTATCTCAAAATTCCGGTCCAGACAAATGTACAATATGAGATTAATGTAGTTGGACAAGTCTTTCGTTCTATTTTTGTCGCATTGTTCATCTCATCATTGTTGAATTTATTTTGAACCAAGGCCTAAACTACTGTCTTTGGCCAGCATTGAACCATGGCTCTTTAATCTCTTGTTGTCTTTGGTGGGTTTTCTGCCTTTTTGACAGTTGTGTTTGAATGTTTTAATTAGGTGACATCTCTGGGTTCAACCCTTGCCATAAAACTACTAAGCACCAATAGAATTGAAGATGCACGGTTTGGGGTGTATAGCCATCGCCTTGATGATAAATGGCTTGTTGGAGGAGCTTCAAACACAGGCGGAGCAGTTCTTAGACAATTTTTTACCGATGAGCAGCTGGAGAAATTGAGTGAGCAAATTAATCCCATGGAAGCCTCCCGTCTAGACTACTATCCTCTGCAAACAGGTGGCGAGAGATTCCCGATTGCCGATCCAAAGTTGGTACCTAGGTATTTGTTCTATTGTATATTTTGTTAAGTGAACAAAGTTACCATAATCTCATCATAAGCTACAATCATTAAGTTTGAACATTGAAATGAATCTTCATGAGTGAAAAGCAAATCAGTGAAATTGAAGAAAAGGAACATTTGTGCAAGTCCTCGTTGCCGTATGTATTATATATCCATATGTTTTATTAAAGCAAATGTTTTATCTGGTTATGTTCATTGATCCAAAAAAGGAACTGATGACTTCACTATTATTCTCAATGCGAAATGTATAAGAATGGTTGCTACAAGAACAATAAAGGTAGTGTAGAAACTCAAGTAATTAAGCCAACGTAATCCAATACTTAGTAAAATAAAAGAGACAAAGTGTTGAAGGTTTTATAGTGCCTTTTTATGCCATTTTATATAGATTAGATTGGCCAATATCTCGCCTGTTATCAGGAACAAAGATGGTGTGATGTCGTTTGTACGGGAGTAGGTAGGATGAAGAGAACCATATCTAGCTCATGGCAGATATCTTGATAGTGTCATGACCAATGAACAGAACTCTAGTGAAATAACGAAATTCTAACGTTTCTTTCAAAACTCACGAAAATATTGTGTAATATACCTAAACAAGTTTTATTGAAGGAATTTAAACTTTTTCATAAGTAGTTTACATTTTTTTAGAAAATTATATATTATTGTATTCTACTTTTTCGGAAGTAATATTATTACTATTCGTACTATCTAATTAAACTTTTACACCTTATTTTGTTGCTATCTGACACATTTTTAGAATTGAGTTTACACTTGTATTTAATAAAATTAAGTATTTAATTATTCATGAAAAAAATAATTCATGGAAACGTTGGTTTTATGGTTTTATAACTGTTCTTTCATGTGAATAATTACAAAATCTTTGTATGTTAAATTATCAATTATTAGTTTTTAATACATAGATTTTACCATATATTTTTAAACATTTGTAATTTTTTCGTGTTTAAAATGTTCTTGAAACGTTTTCGAAACATGTTGAAATGTTTCCATTTTTATACTAGTTAAAACAACGCCCCGAAACGTATGAGTTGATAAAAATAGTTGGTGCTTACGGATTGGGTCTCAATTTCTTATTGACTTGTCTATTAAATCTGAGACAAGTATTTCGGCCTTATGAAGTTAGCAAGGAGTGGTGAAGTGCTAACCTGGTTGAAGAGTGAAAGACGTGGCTGGTTGTAGAAGTATTATTCTAACTGTTCTAGCACAGTCTCTGTATGAACTCTAGTGCCTGGGAGTGTTGAGAATACTAAATAACAATTGCTACACCTGAAAGCAGCTATATGAACTGTGTGGCTTGATGTGTTTGATGTGTTTTGTTGCCTTGTTGGGAATAGTTTTATTTGTTTTGCCTTGTTTTTTGACTTTTGTTTGGCAACTTAAAAGTTTGGCTTTTAAATCAAAAAGCCATAGGAAGCTTTTAAGTTGGTTTTTTTTTTGGGTGTGGTTTTTGATAATCCCTTTTGGGCCTGGCCTGTGGGGTTGTTTTGTTTTTTTTGACCTTTTGACTTTTTAGATGTGCAATCAAACCACTAAAATATTTCTTTTGGATTTTGTAATCAAAATGTCAAAAAGTTGAGTTTATTAGATATGATGCAAAGCTACCTTGATGGTTGCTGACTTGTTGCAAACAATCAAAATAACTAGCACACAAGCGGTTGTGATGGGTCACCGCGTGAATTCATACTTGTAACATAGGTTAACTGTCTCCTGGTGTTGTGTAGGTTACATCCACGCCCGGAAAGTGATGTTGAGTACTTGCATGGCATTCTGGAATCCATTGCCCGAATAGAGGTACGACAATTTATTTTCTTGTCACCTAAACGACAGATACGGACACGGATATAAAGTCACAACACGACATATTAATTTTTTTTATAAATATAGAATATGACACGTTTAGGAGATCGGGAGATGTTTAAGATTTATGTTTTTTTATATATTTATTATATGTTAAATATATAAATAATTATTCAACTGCAATGAGAAATTTTTAACTTGTCACTAATTAAATTGAAAATCAATATACATCATCTATAAATGTTCCAAAATATATAATGTTGTTAGTATAAAGAGATTTATCTTACAGGACGTATTAGAAAAGTTTAAGAAGTCTCGATGAAGCGCTTTAAAAGTATTAGGAAATTGTATGATGTTATAAATTTAATTTTTTAAATAGGACACGATTAAGAAATTGGATATATTTTTTGAAGTGTTTGTCGGTGTCTAGCAGGAATGTCCCACGTGACACATATCACATATCTTCCATGGGAGTGTGTATGGCTTCTTAGTTGTTAGCTTGTGACAAATATTTGCTTTGTTTTATTTAGGCCAAGGCTTACGGTTTACTGAAAGATATGGGCGCAACCGAGGTTGAAGAAGTGTTCACGGCAGGTGGCGGTGCCAAAAATGAGAAATGGACGAAGATTCGAGAGAGGGTGCTCGGTTTGCCCGTGAGTCGGGCACTTCAAACAGAGGCTGCCTACGGAGCTGCTTTATTGGCATTGAGGGGTGCACAATAGGAAGTTCTGAGCCAGGCAAGACACTCAAGCTGGATAAAATAGTGTATCTCTGTTATGGATTGAAAGCATGAGATGAGAGAAACAAAAGAAGATTGATGGGATATGTTCTATTAACTATTCATGAAATGTGTATATGTATATACATATCAATTTGATGTAGGAAAATGATATTTTTACTCTTCTTGTTTGTAAATATACTTAAAATTTGTATTATAGTGTGCATTGCAAAGCATATCATGTGTAGTTTTGGTAACTGAAAATTAATTTTGTAGGGCATTTATACAAAAGGGGAGTAGGAATATAAATTCCCCTTGATATAAAGAGTTGAAGGCTTAAAGTTGTTTTTTTTAGTTAGTTTCTTTTTCTTTTTGATTTTTTAAGGATTTTATTAACTGAAAAAAGTCAATTGCTTCAATTTATTAGCTTTGAAATTGTTTTTATTTTTTTTATAATTATTGTTTAATAAGAAATTATTTTTTTTTTTTCTAATTCCTCTCTTCTGCATAACTTTTTTTAAAGGTTTTTTTGCTTAAAAGTTTTTCAAAAAATCTACTTGTTTGGCTTTTTGTTATAATCATTTGTTTTTTTTTTCATATCTTTTTACACCTATTTTTTTACAAAAAAAAATTAAAAAATTAAAAAATCTACAAAAAGCTAGGCCAAATACACAATAAATTAGCAAGTTGAGAGTCAAGTTCTCATACGGTCTATTTGTTTGTTTAGAGATAAATTAATGAATATAAAATATTTTTGAATATAGAGTTGGGTGTTAAATTTAATAAATATATGTTTAGATATATACCTATATCATGTTTTTGTTTTTGTTTTTTTAAAAGAGATGGATATTGAGATGAAAATAAGGATTAAAAACAATTTATTATTTATGCCCTCATATAAATATTGTAATATCTAACATACCCTAGATTGTCCACCACTTGTTTTTTTGTGAATATTGGTGAAAATTTCCATTGAATTTTCGGAGAAAACTATAACCATTAGATGGCTCACCAAGCATCACCCGCTCACCTCTCTTGCAAGCATGAAGCATCAGATCTGATTTAAAAGTACCTTTGTTTTTAGAGAGATGTTAAGTGCACGGAGCTTAGTTATTTTTGAAGGATTCAACGAGCCATTTGAATTGTTTCAGAGTCATTTTAGAGACATTACGATTTAAAATGAGTCAATGGAGCAAAGATATTTTTAATTTCTTTTGTTTTTTTTTTTATTATTGTAGATGAAGATCATGCTTAAATTCGGTTTCTTGAAAAAAAAAAAGAATAAAAAAAAAACAGAGTATTTGGGATAATTTTAAAAAGTAGATGCTAAAAGAAGAAAAAGAGAAAGAAAAAAAATTTAGTTTTTTTTTAAAATTGCTTAAAAAATTGTGCAAACTTATTATATTAAATAAATTAGCTTAAAAGTTAGACTTTAAAAAAAAACTAACTTTTTATTAACACCCTTCTAAGGGAAATAATATAAAATACATATCTAATTTTACGCATTTTAAGTTAATTTTTTTATTTAAAGTCGATTTAAAGTAAATAGGTAAAAAAAATTATTTAGTAAATTGTATAGATGATTTTAAGACAAAAGATAAAAAACCTTAGCTTAAAGTTGTTATGATTTTTTAAATGTATTTTAAAATAATTTTATATTCAATATAAATCTTGCTTTTCAGATTTTGATAAGTAAATTTGAAAAATATAATTTTTATAAAAAATAAATATGTATAATAAAATTTATAATATTTTTAAGAAATATATAAAAAGATTATGTAAAAAATAAAAAGGCTAAAAAGTTAAAAGCTTTCCATTGCCAAACGAGGCTTTTAACTTTTTTATAAAAAAAAACAGAAAGAAAAAAAGTTAAAATGATTAGTATAATTTTTTGTAGCTTCTGTTTGGATTAAAAAGTTTAGTGATTTTTTTTGTTTTTTTTCTAATTTTTTTTTATATTTTGATTAAAAAAATTTAATTTTTTAATTTCACGTGATGAGAAAATTCTAAAAAAATATAACCATGAAAGCCAAATTTGAAAAAAGTTAACAAAAGATGAAAAAAGTAAAAAAAAATCAAAAAATATGTTAAGTTGGTTTTTTTGGTCTTATATGGACTTTTTTAAATTTTAATCAAAAAATTTTACTTTTTTTTTTATTATAAAAAAAAATTAGAAAGTACACTAATTTAAGTTAATACTGAAAAAAGTTAATTAAGGTCCAAATTGGTAACCAGCTTAAAAGTTAATTTTTTTATATTTTTAGCTAAAAAGCTAAATTGAGTTCAAAATAGATTATTT
This sequence comes from Heliamphora exappendiculata, assembly GCA_034768845.1. NCBI lineage: Eukaryota > Viridiplantae > Streptophyta > Magnoliopsida > Ericales > Sarraceniaceae > Heliamphora > Heliamphora exappendiculata. Next base: position 574,422 of record JAOTRH010000020.1, on the reverse strand, counting down.
GATAACTTATCTTTTAAAATAGCTTTTTTGAAATTGGTTGTATTGGTAAAAAGTTAATTTTTTTGCTTTTTGTTCAAAATTGATAATTTTACCTTTTTATAAATTTGATAATTATATATAGTTGGTAGTGGTTAGTAAATAAATTATGAATAAAGGGTATTATTATTTATTAAAAGTAGTAAAAATTTGATTTGAACATTCTGAGAATTTGTGTTTTGATTTGATTTTTTAATTTTTTAATTTTTTTTAATTTTTCTTCCAAACGGGCAAGATTGACATTTTTGCATTTTTAATCAAAAAATCAAAAAAACCAAGTTGCCAATTGGTGCCTAAAGGCAAAAAAAAGTCATAAAAAGAGTCCATCCAAACACAAGCATAGTGGATTTTTTGCTTTTTATATTTTTACTTTTTATTAAAATATTTAATATTTATTTTATTTTTAAAAAAATAATAAATAGTCTAATTTATACGCCGCTTACTGTTCTTCATCAAGTACAAAAAAATTTAACGAGTAAAATTCAACCGCATAAAAGTTTTAATGCGCAAAATCCTTTTGACATAAAAATACATTCGCTCCTTTATCGTCTTTTTTATCGTTATCATCATTCTTTCCATCATGTTCATCGATTGTTCTGTACTCGTAATTCATAATTCGATTGTGGTATACAACATCTGACGCAAACTGGCCCGTCTAGTACCATGCATTCATCAAACTCTCCGATACGATTTCGGCGAGCTATGACTTTTCAATCAAAACTAGTTTGAAAACGCGTCGCATCGTGAGACTCATGGGTTTAATTCATTGCATTTCTGTAACAATTTAGTGCTG
>JAOTRH010000020.1:562611-573493 GCA_034768845.1 Heliamphora exappendiculata | reverse complement strand
TGTAAAAAATTAAATTAAATTACAAAAAATAAATTAAATTGTAAAAAATAAAGCAAACCGAATTAAGGAACTCCGATATTTAATATTGATCTTGATCGATTTGTGTTTTGATCTTGATCTCAATTCTTGATCTTTACTCATTGATTCACTAATAATTGTACCGAACGGTTCAGTCCGAACTCGAATATTATCGAACCTGAATATTATCAAGTAATTAAAGAGAAAAATTATAGAGATGAGAGTAGAGAGATGAGAGTTGTTTGAATGAGAAAAACATGAAAGGGAGCTCCTTATTTATAGGGAAAAAATTGTGTTAAAAAAAAATTTTAACCGTTGGCCGGGTCGGGTTGGGCCCAACGGTCAAATAATTCCAGCCGTCAAATTTTTAAAAAATCTAATCTCGGCCGTTCATTCCAAAAATTTACCGTTGGAGGGGGAGAGGGCCGGACCGGGCCCAACGGCTAGCCCGACTCGGGCTTTGTGGCGGGTTTCATTCGAGCAGGTCTCAAGCTTTTTTTGGGCAAGCTGGAATCGGGCCGACTTGGGCCGGCCCGTCGGGCTTTGACGGGCGGCCCAAGTTCGGTCCATGAACAGTGGTGGGCCCGGCGAAGGGCCGGGCCGAGCTTCTACAGTGCCGGGCTTCGGGCTCCCGCGGGTCTCGATCCATTTTTACTCTCCTACTTTGGTGGGTATTGTTTGACAATCTAGCGAGAACGAATTGGGTTATAGGTTAGATTTATGTGTTGCTTTAATTTTTTTTATTAATTTTGATTTCTTTTGTAATTTGTTTCAATGTGAAATTTATTTTTTAATTTATTTTAGTGTTAAAATAAAATAGTTAGTTGATATGGAAGTACAAGTTTTCAAACAGTATCAGTTTATCAAAATAAATATATGGTTGTAGTCGAAGGACATAAAGTTGCATATAAATAATATTCACTTTCATGAACATATTAAAAATATATTTAATTTATCAATTGATACGTATAAATTTTTTTTTAAAAACAGTTTTTTCGTTAATTTTTAACGAAAAATTGATGGTTGAACTAATTTAATAAAAAAATTAAATTATATAGGAGATTAGTAATATTTCAAAAATTACAGGATAAGTAATTGATGTTTTTATGAATCTCATGAACGATTATTATAATTTATTTAATAAATAAAAATTATATTTTTTTAAAAAAAATTATTAAACAAATATTATTTAATTATTTAATTATAAATATAAGGTGAATCTAAAATCTTAAATACGAAACAATCTTAACGAATTTTAGGGGATGAAAGTAGAACGCTACGTTACATTTCAGAGGTGTTGTTTTAAATGTTGGAATATGTGAATTTCATTGGTCAGCTGGATCAATTATAATTGAATTGGCCATTCAATTGCAATTGAAGCCTGGAATTCAATAGTCATAAGTGGCAATTGAATTCTTGGTGGCAATTAAATTCTATGTTACCCATTTCCTTCTTGAATGGACTATATAAGGGTCATCTTCCTCTGAAAAAAAGAGAACAGAACGAGATTGAGATACAATTTTCAGGTTACGGAGCAAGCTGCAAGAGAGAGAAAGACAGACGAATAGCGTTCGTAGCCGATCTTTGGTGGTGTTCCAGAGATCGTGGAGCTGTTTTATCATGGGAGGGTGACGCCGATGGAATACCTACAACACCCTTGGTAGGCGACGAATCATTCTTAAGGAAACTGCGATTGCAGGACTCGATTTGCAAATTTCATTTATGTTATTCATGTTATTTCATTATCTGTAATTTCAGATTATTATAAATTATTAAAATTTTAATAAAAATATATTTTTTAAATTTTTAAACATGTATTTTATTTTGGCATTGAATATTCTTCCATCACTAAATAAGTTCTGTGCAATTCGCCAGACCGGGTGATTTAAAAACTCAATTCATTCCACACCATAACCTCCACTCCAGAGGAACACTCCTCCCTCGTCTTCTCTCAATACCACATATAAACAGTCTGTTATTATTTCTCATAATTTATATTTTTGTGACGTACAATGTATATACTATATATATATATATATATATAGATATATATATATATATATATATAGCCCAAGCACAGTGCTCGACTAGCAATCAACGATCCGGTCCTCAAATTCAGTCGTCATCCCTCAGACGCCTTCTTAGACCAAGCACTCACCGGCGACAACTGAGGTACGAAGAATTTCAAATCATAGTTTTTTTGTGTTGGTTTCAATCGTTTCAATTCGCCGTATCAGATCTGTTTTTTTTATCGTTGTCGTTGCCTCCGTTCGCGACACAGGGTGAAAAAATGGGAAGTTTGGGGGCGATTTTGAGGCATCCGGACGATTTCTACCCGCTGCTGAAGCTGAAGATGGCGGTGAAGCATGCCGAGAAGCAGATTCCCCCGGAGCCTCACTGGGCCTTCTGTTACACCATGCTTCACAAGGTGTCTCGCAGTTTTGGCCTCGTGATTCAACAGCTCGGCACTGAGCTTCGCAACGCCGTAAGTTCGGATTCACATTTCTACACCAGTTTTGGCAATTTTTGGTTGTGTAATTATTGGTTTTACGAGTTTATCAAATGATTCTGCCGTTATCTAGCGGGATTTGGCATGCTTGTGCATCTGCGTGTGTGTGTGTAGAGATATACATAGATGGACAGATAGATGAAACTTGTTCAAGAATGTGAATTAAAATTGGAACATCCATTCGATCTTGTCAAGATTGGACTGCTACGATCGGCTATTCTTTTTGGTAAGCAAGCTACTTCACTTATCTTGGAAGCTTGGTCTTCTTGGGTGAAAACAAACTTAGTCTACGCCTCAAAGGGTAAGGGGACGAATATAGTTGCAAGGTGTTGTGGTCCAATTTAAATGTTCTAGTTTTAGTGATTAGATGAGGATAAGTTTAAAAAACAGAGATTCGATGAGGATGAACGTAGTTCCAGCTGATTTGACGGGAGATGGATTGAGAAATTCGCATATGAATGGGACTTGCAGTAACTACAATGGCTAGAAGCTTTTGTGAGGTTGTTCTATCTTGCATAATGTTGCGTGATGATGTTGATCAATAATGGTAGTTGCCGGTGGCCCCAACAAGTCCCATGATGAAAGTCCATTCAATTTTGAAAGCATCTTCAATAGATGGCTGACTCTTTGTTTTTTGTTTTTTTGGTTTTTTCTTTTGAAGTCCTTGTTTCCATGATCAAGCTGAACATCATGAACATGTGATTAGCTAACATCCACAGGCTGAGAAACTATAATCAAATCAAAAAGGGCTATGCTTGATGCAATGGTAAAGGTTTGGTTGTGTAGTGTTAGCATGTGTATGAATCCGAGGGACTCTGCAGTAATGCCAAGGACAAGGTCTATACCCTGTTCACGAGGAATTTGAATTTATGGAATGTCATTGCGAAAGAAGAATTAAACACTAGGTTCTTTTTCTAAATAGACTCAAGTTGCTTGTTTTTATGCACATGTTGCAAAGTAAAATACGTGCATGCTTTTGTATCTGCCCAAAAGGTGTTGGACCAGGGTAACATAAATGACTAGTGCCAATAGAGTAATAACCAGTTTGAAGAAAAAAAATAGAGGGCAGAGTTTGTATTCTTTTATATATATATATATAAATATATATAAATAAAGTAAAGTTGTTTCTTTATTTTAAGGAAAAAAAATAGAGTAAAATTGTTACTTTATAGATAAAAAGTGCAACCCGGTGCACTAAGCTCCCCCGTATGCCGGTCCGGGGAGGGGGGAGGACCACGATAGTTCTATAGTACACAATCTTATATTGCATTTGCAAGAAACTGATTCCACGACTCGAACTCGTGACCTCCAGGTAACACAACGGCAATTCTACCGTTATGCCAATACTCTTTCTTTACACACACACACACACACACACACACACACACACACACACACACACGGAACAAACACTTTTATTTGAGTAAGCCTGTAACCTATAAAAAGTTAGTGAGTATTTTAGTCCATTCCTACCCTTTAATGTTTGAAAGGTTTTATAAACATGTGTTCAGTCATTAATGCAAAACATGATTTGCAAGTTAATTATTTCCCATTTTGCAGGTATGCATTTTTTATTTGGTTCTCCGAGCCCTCGACACTGTCGGTATGCCCTTTCTTTTGAGTTCTATTTATTGTCCCACCATTCCCATTACATATTTGTATTCAACTTTTACCTTCCCATTTCAAGCTGTGTATACTTAAGTAAATTGTCATGTTTCAGCTGACCTCATTCATTATCTTCTTCTTTTATAGAGGATGACACAAGCATACCCACAGAGATTAAAGTACCGATTCTGATGGCTTTTCATCGTCATATATACAATCGTGACTGGCATTTTGGATGTGAGTGTTCCTTTCTGCACTGCTGCTCCATTTTTATCTCTTTTGTTGCCTCATTGCTATCTGTCACATCTCTTGATTCTTTGTACTTAAGAGCACTTTTCTGGCTTTTATGTGTTCAAGTATTAAAGTTCAACAATCCTTTTGAGCATTTTCTGTTATCCCTCCATGCTGCCAAAATAGATAAACTTCTGTTTTTGTTTTTTTTTTGTTTGTTTGGGGGTGGGGGGATGGGGGAAGATAGAATGGTGTTACTTTGGCTGGCCACGAAGTGTGAAACCCGCTTGAACAGGGACTTTAGATCCAGAATCGGATCTGGCTGTTTGGTATCTTATCACATATTAGCTTTAATTTGCTGTTGAACTGTGCAGATGGTGCACACTGCCATGTTTTTCTACTTCGACATATTCATCTTTGCTACAGACAGGAATAAACTGCCTTAATACTATAGTATGCTAATACCTTCATTTGGCTGTGATAAAATTAATGTGGCATGCTTTTATATATTGGCTGTGATAAAATCACTTAGTGTGATTTTTCACCTTTAAAAGTTGAGACTAATTATAGATAGGAATAAATGTACCTTATGAGAAATTTTCATTTTTTTTCTTCATATAACGAAGTGTGTAACGTGTGTACAGGAAATTGAAAAATCTCAGCCCCCTCCAAAAATAAAAAGAGAATAAATGATAAAAACAGATCACTCTTGCGCCCGGCCCTCCTTATAATACGAAGGTAGAAATAAAGGGGAAAAATGTAAATATTGAAATTCTGTGGTGACCTCAATCAGTAAACCTATGAATTTACTGTTTATTTCCTTGCAGAAAACTTTTCTTGTGCAGTTAGCAAACTATCTGATTTTCATTATGTAGATTTGGACCTTCCATTTAGAATGTTGTTATTTGTTTTTTGGATAATTAAGCATATATTAACCAAAACTAAAGATATACAAACAGACTCGATACACATCCCCCAAGGGCTAACAAAATGATAGAAGAGTAAACTATCCAAAAACAAAAAACTTAACAAAGCCTAAAAACTCTCACGGACCGAGAGCTAGAAAGACGCAAACTACAACCCGACCAGAACCTGCTACTTCTTAGAGTGCTTTAAGCTCGAATTCTTAGGCTTATTAAAAAGAATATCTAATTTTTTTGCAACAAGTTTAAGATTCTCAATTCTCTCTAGAGGTTTCTTCTTATTCTCACTACTTGAAGATGGAGTCTTCCATGGGTCAACGGAATTTCTATTTGAAAGGGTCTTTAGAAGTATTTTTAAATGTGTAAATCAACGAACGGTAGGTTTAAAAATACTTTCAGTAGAGGTAGCCAACCTCTTCCCTTTGAGGGAGGAGTCTACTTAATACTTTTCTGACTTCTTAAGATCCGCTTTGCAATGGTTAGCAACCACATCCAGTAAGGGATTATTCATATCCTTCCCACTAATATAACTCGACATGTCCATACGTGGAGAGCACACATTATCATCATTCTTTCCATGTATCACCTTCTTACATAACTCTATCTCTTCTAGCACACAAAATTCAAGTATATTAAATAAATTCGAAGAGGAATGTGCCATATAAACAGGAGAAGCATTAGAAATTCCTTTACCTTTTTCCTTTTTGACTTCTTCCCATTTACTAGGCTCTTGACTTAAGCTCATCATTTTGTCATCTTTCACTTTCCATTCTTGTTTGGGTAATAAGGTAGACCTCGTGACCTTAGACTTGTTAGGGTAAGAATTATTAGAATGACCAAAGATCATATACTTGTTACACTTTAGGAACTTTATAAGAAGACCCATAGTCCAAATTTAGCATGAAAGAATCTGGGATATTCTTATTTGTTTGAACTTCAACACACACTCTAGCAAAAGTAAGTTTCATTTTAGATTTCGTATATGCATCAAGATACAAAGGTTTCCCAATAACACTTGTCACATAGTTTAAGCCAATATTAATCCAAAATTCAAATGGTATATTATAAAATTTCACCCAAATTGGCACACTAGAAAAAACTACTGTAGATAATTGCATTCTCGAAACCATTTCTTGGCAATAATTAACCGGCTACCAAAGTTGTACGGACTCTTCTCAAGAATTATTTCAATAGCTTCTTTACTCTTAAGCTTAAAAATAAAAAAACTATTATAAGAGTAATGACATTATAGAGATTTTTCTTCCATAGTTTTTTCGCTCAACTTTTAACATTATGTAAAGATAATTTCCTATTAATCAAAAACGCCACTGATGCATTATTCCATTGGGAACGCTTATATTTAGAAACTTCAAGAGGGGCCTTTATTTCATTATTTTCAAACCCAACATTAAAGAGGTTAAAATTTCCATTAATCTTATTAAAATTGTAAGTTATTCTTCATAAGGTTAGACCAAGAGTTCATGTTACTCGACTCTGTATTAAGTGTTGCTCGGCCCTCCTTTAATGGGTTGTAGAATCAACCAAGTGTTAGTTTCTTAACCAGGAAAGTGAGTTATCTTAATTCTTACGTCTCACAAGGATTCCTGATCACCTTTTCTTAAAAGGGAGCATGTTTTGTGCCCTCCTCGTGTTGATATGTTATATAAAAACTTCAGCTGCTTGCTGATCCAAATTATTACTTTTGTATTTAGGTGGTACAAAGGAATACAAGGTTCTCATGGATGAGTTCCATCATGTTTCAACTGCTTTTTTGGAGCTTGGAACAGGGTTTGCTCTTACCCCTCCTTTGTTCTTCATTCTTAATGTTATGATATAAAGAGTTCTGTTGCTAACTGGGTTTATTTATGCAAAATAATTCCCTTGGAGACTTGTGCAAAGGACAGACTTTTTTCTTTAATAGTAATCAAGTGAAATGATAAAAATAACCGTTCCTTTTTTTTTGTGCGTGTGCGTGTGCGCGCGCGTGTTTGTTATAGCTAGTTTTCCCACCTCTTCACACGCTTGGATGTTTGGTGCCATAATCTTAATGCGTTATAGGCATTCCTCATGTATATTTTAAAACTGGTCAATTGACCATAGAATGAAGTATCCCTATAAATCACAATACATTGAGATTTTGCCTCCCTTTTTTTTTCTTATAGCTCTGACATACTGGCATATGGTTGCTCTTTTAGATCCATGCTTGGGATTACCTACAATTCTCTTAAATATCCTGCAGATATCAGGAGGCAATTGAGGATATTACTATGAAAATGGGTGCAGGAATGGCAAAATTTATTTGCAAGGAGGTGTGTTACCCATACCCAGCTGATAATTATATCACTAATGGGCTTTTTATGCTATCTGGTTATGCAACTGTTCAAAGCTTGCAGGCTCAGCAAATAAAATCAAATTGTAGATCTTCTTAAATTGTGGATTAGTTAAACATATTCAGTATATGACCCTGATTACAAATACTCATTCGCTACTTGCAGGTCGAAACAATTGATGACTATGATGAATATTGTCACTATGTAGCAGGACTTGTGGGGTTAGGGTTATCAAAGCTTTTCCATGCCTCTGGGTTGGAAGATATGCCACCAGATTCTCTCTCCAATTCAATGGGTTTATTTCTTCAGGTTTACTTCTGATTTGTATCATGAATATTGCCTTTTATCCTCAATCTTCCTTCATATTGGATATGATTCTCATATTATCCTATTTCATGAAATAAAAAACACAGAAAACAAACATTATCCGGGACTATCTGGAAGATATAAACGAGATACCAAAATCTCGCATGTTTTGGCCTCGCCAGATTTGGAGCAAATATGTTAACAAACTCGAGGTTTGTGTTTTTGATTTGTTTTCTCATAGAGTTTAGTACTGCCCAATCTTCTTGCCAAACTTCTTGGTCTACTCATGATGCAAAATCTGTTATAGCTTAACCAAGGAAGTTATATTACTGAAATTTTATGCTTTGTCTTATCTTCTGTGATTGATATCATTTGGTATTGTGCACTTCAGGACTTAAAATATGAGGAAAACTCGCTGAAAGCAGTGCAATGCCTAAATGACATGGTCACAAATGCTTTGATACATGCGGAGGATTGCCTGAAGTACATATCAGCTTTGCGAGACCCTGCTATCTTCCGTTTTTGTGCAATTCCACAGGTACATGTCTTCAAAATGATTCTGGGTTTGCATGTTTTTTTGCTAATCTATTATACTGTATGTCTCACTCTCTGAATCCCAACAATATGACTTCTGTTCACCTGCCAACCAAATGTGTCTGCGTTCTTTGCAAAATTGGTTTCTAGTCTTTCTGGGTAGATAATTTTGTTTGTGTGTGTGTGTGTGTGTGTGTAAGAGAGAGAGAGAGAGAGAGAGAGAAGAGGGGGGGCGGGGGGAATGGATATTCCCGGAATATTTTATCTAGTCACGAAAGTGCTGGTTGGGCCCATCTGCAAAACTCTTTGTGAACCCTTATTTGCATAGTTCACAACAAAAACTAGTGGGAAATATAAACTCATTCTATAGAAATCTCTGGTGCTATCCTAGAAACTATGCATCGAATATTAGATTCATACAAATCTAAGGCTCTATCTTAGTTTGTCTACCCTCACACTTTTATAATTGTGCAACTAAGACAATTTTGTTGTATCGTGGGTGTTGGATAGCTTGATATATATTGTTGGGCCCATTACGTAATAATTTAAGCTTTTGGGATAATTGGTAACTTAACAGTATCAGAACCTGATTTCAAGAGGTTTTGAGTTCAAGTCTCGTGACATGTATTTTCATGTTATATTTGTTATTGTGTACTGTGTGTTGGAGCACATGTTCATTTCAGTTTATTTGTCTCTTCACGTGCGAGATAGGGTTGCACGTGAGAGGAAGTATTGGATAGCTTGATATACATTGTTGAGTCCATTTCCTAACAGTTTAAGTTTCTGGGATAATTGGTAACTTAACAGTGAGCGCTTTTTACATTCTTGTATCTCCTCCACACTTACCACAAATTTACGCTCTTCTTTGGGCGATTAACTTCTCTTATGTTTCTTATGTTTGACCTAATTACTTTATAAGCAGTCCCCTGTCCACCACTGAATCTTCGCATCACTCTATTGAAGTCTTCCCATATCAATTTGGAAAGACACTTTGTTTCCTGTCTTATTTTATATAACTCTCATACTTAGTGCTCTATGTGGCCTCACATTGTAATTATTGGGAAAATGTTTACACATACTCATTGTGTTGATATTTTCTGGCATAGATTCTAATTAATCCACTTTCGGAAGGGGTTGACCCAAACTGGCTTTTGGCTATCCCTTGGTCCTCTCTGTGATTCCTGTGTCCGCTAGTGGTTAGAGGACTAAGACTGTGCAGAGTTCCCTGCTTTGCATTTTACTGACATAATTTCATAGTGTTCTATGTGCGGGTAAGAGGGTTAGTGGGATGCAAGCCCAGTAGAAATGCTTTCATTACAATGAAATTGTTACACCTATACTAGTTTGAGGGCTGACAAAGTAAGGTAGTGCAATAATCCTGATTTGTATGATTCTTAAATTAGATGCATAGCTTCAAGATTATCACCAGGAATTGCTAGAGCATTAGTTCAATATTTGCCACAAGTTCTTGTTGTGAACTGTGACAAACTAAGATGCTGCCTTAATCCAGATTTGTATTACATCTGACCTTTGATATGCAGATGAATTAATATAAGTCGGTAAGACTCTTCTTTTTGCCTGATTTTACTTAATACAGCTTTATAGAAATTATACATGCTGTTGAAAAGTGATATTTCCTCAACTGAGCATACCTCTCATTTCCTACATGCTCCTCTTACCAGATCATGGCAATTGGAACCTTAGCTTTATGCTACAACAATGTTGAAGTATTCAGAGGGGTAGTAAAAATGAGGCGTGGTAAGATAACTCAACTTCAGCACCAATGCCTTGTAAGAAAATTCAGTCTGTGTTGATGGGATTTGTTTTTTTTTTATTTTAAATTTGACCAAATGACATTTGGGCGTCATGCTATTGAAGTCAATTTCTATTATCCATCAAAAAGGTGAACAAAATGATGAGGTTGAATCAGCCTCCAAATGTCCTGCAATACGAAAAAACAAATTCCTGCAAAACCAAATACTACAAGTAGATTCCTCATAAGTGGTTTATCCTCACTGCTACTTGCCTCAGAACCTAGCAACATTCAACTTTAGACAAAATGCCCGGATGACAATTCTTTTAGAATTTGTAAAATTGACCTTTGGCATGAAGCTGCGCCTCAGATGCTGAAGAGCCTCTTTGGCAGGAATGTACGAATGGCAAAGTGATATGATACATAAGCTCCCTAAGGCAATCTTATTTGAAAGGGTGCCTTCTTTTTTGCGGTGTCATCTATCTTTACTTGTAAAGCAATGACAGATGATCATATTGATCCCAGTATTCATATTGGAATATGAAAGTTCCCTTGTCATTTATTCCTGCAAGCAGCTGAGAAAGATAAGCTACGCCATTGCGAGTAATTTATTAAAACCCTGAATGGGGCTTCTTTTATGTCTCATCTTGTTCCTTGAGCGTAAGCGTCCCCC
>JAOTRH010000020.1:529462-550747 GCA_034768845.1 Heliamphora exappendiculata | reverse complement strand
TTCTTTCTCTTGCGGCTTGCTCCGTAACCTGAGAATTGTCTCTCTTCTTTCTCACCTTCTGTCTCTCGGTATACCTGTATATCTCTGTGCCTTTCTGTTCTCGTTCTGTGCTGAAGAGTTCTTTGTTTTTTTCCTTTCAGGGGAAGATGAGCCTTATATAGCCCCTTCAAGAAGGAGAGGGGTTACAGAGAATTTAATTACCACCAGGAATTCAATTGCCACTTATGATTATTGAATTCCAGGCTGAACCCCTAGAGCTCCTGGCTCTGTCTCTTCCTCTTCTCTGTCTTTTCCTCTTTCTCTTCTGAGACTCTGTCTCTTCCTCTTATCTGAGTGAAGAGAATAACAAACTCTTTCATTATGAAGGGTTTATCCCTGAAAATCAATAGCCATTCATGGCTGTTGGTTTCCAAGTTTCAATTGCAATTGAATGACCAATTCAATTGTAATTGATCCAGTTATTAAAATCTGAATTTCAATGGCCAATAAAATTCACAGATTCCAACACTAAAAAAGAAAATCATTTACATAAAAATTAAAATTGATTAGGCATTAGTAGGTTTATAAACAAAACACATTTAGTTGAATATTTTAAGTTTAGAATACAAGTTTAATTTTTAAACTATATATTTGATAAAATAAAGTATAATTAGTTTAAATATCTATCGATATTCAATTAAATTAAATTTTTACATAGAAAAATTTTTTTTTTGTAAGATTTTTGAGATTAACAGTTCAAGTTATAGTTGTTAACTCTTCCTGAACCTACAAAATAAGGTTTGTGAAAAGTTTTTAACAGGACTTAGTTCTTGCTTGGAATGTTTAAAAAAATTGACTTTTAAAAAATTTAACTTTAAAAAATAAATAAATAAGTTAAATTATTTGAGATAATTTTTCGTAATTGTATTTTTTATTTTCTCACTTTTTATTAAAATATTTAAAATATTTTTATTTTTATTTTTTAAGTTGTAGTGCTTGGAATATTGTCACTATTTTTTTTTTTTTGAAAATAGAGTTGAATTTTTTAAGTAAGGATATATTATAGTAATTTTGTTTGAAAAAAAGTTAAGATGTCTAGGATATGTATTTGTTTTTTTTTTTTAGATTAAGAGATGAAAAAATTAATTAACTTTTTTTAAAAATCAAACAGTGCAGTTTAAAAGCTGATTTTTTTTACAAAAAAAGTTAATTTAAAAGCTATCCCAAACATGCCCTTAACCCAAAAAAAAATTAAAAGTTTAGAAACCAACAAATTAACTATTTTTATTTTAAAAATAATTGAAATGAATTCAATGCGAAGTAAAAGGAAGCTTACGAGAGGGAGCAGAGCGAGCGGGAGGATCAGATAGGGTGGCGTGATTAATGCGGCATTCTTGTCTGCATTCGTAAATAGGTTAGAACTTTAGGACCAAAGTTTCAAGTTAATGGGCATGATAATAGGGTGACTTTAAATGGGCACATATTTTTCTTTAAATATATTTTTTAATAAATATTAAGGCTCTGTTTGGTGTATTTTTCTAGTGCCTTTTTTTAATCTTTTATGAACTTTTTTGATTTCTTAGGCTAATTTTTTTACTTTCTCAATTTATTATTATAAAACAAATATAAAAATATAACCGCTTTAAAAAAAATTAAAAATAATTCACTAAAGACAAAAAAGTCACATAAAAGTCTTAAAGTGTCTTTTTTCGTCTTTATCTAAACTTTTTTTTTATTTTTTGGTCATTTTTTTTATTTTTAAAATTTTTTATAATAAAAAAAATCTAAAAAATATCATCATCTAAACTAATATAAAAATTATAAATTGGTCTATGAGCTTAAAAGGAAAATATGTGCGCATTTAAAGTCACTCAACAAGCTTAATTTACTCTTCTTTAACTTAAAAATGAAAATGTTGAAACCAATAAGTCAATATTTTTATATTTTATAATTGATATAATGTTTCAATTTATTACATTAGACGTCCCTACTCTCTTTTTGTTTTTTAAAAAAATCTCAGTAATTCTATTAGATATCTCACTTTTTTATTTCATCTCTTATACGTTTGTAAGTACATTCTTTTAACACACCTTTAATTTCAAATATGTCCCAAGTTCATGGTATCTATTGAAATAAATTACTATAAGATGTTTAGAAAAATTATTGTTAGTAATTTTTAACTTTTTATTATTAATTTTTAAAAAAAATTAAATTTCTTTATAAGTGTTTATAATTTATATTACAATTTATAATTATTTTTTATTTTATTTTAGTTACAAATTATAATTTTTATCAAACACTTACAATTTTTTATTATAAATTATAATTTATAAGTTATTAATTTTAATAATACTAAACACTACCTTATTAAATAAAAAAAGACATAAAAATTAAGAAACCAAACAAATTAACTATTTTTATTTAAAAGAAATAAAAAAGTATTCAATACAAAGTAAAAGGAAGCTTACGAGCGGGAGGATCAGATAGGGTGGCGTAATTAACGCGGCATTCTTGTCTGCATTCGTAAATAGGTCAGAACCTTAGGACCGAAGTTTCAAGTTAATGGGCATGATAGAAGAGTGTCTTTAAATGCGCACATATTTATTTATTTTTGTTTTTTTTATGGGGGTACATCGCTAACGAAGAAAGGGAGAAAGAAAATCCAAACTGTTAATTGGGTGAGGAGTTTATAAGGTTGAGATTACTGAGTTGTTAAATTTTTTTTTTTTTAAAAATATTAATTAATTATATACAAATATTTTAAGAAATTCTTTAAGAAAAATTATCAAAAAAATTACAAAAGAATCAATTTTATATTTATTTTCTTAAGATTCAGGTTTGATTACATTTAAATGGTTAATATTAATTATTTAGCTCTCAATCATGTTTAGTTATTTTTTAAGTAATAAAAATAATTATTATATTTTTATAAATAAAAATAACTGTACCAATTGAAAAATTTCTCAATTTAAAATTAAAAATTAGGTTCTGAAATTGTGAAGTTAAAAATTGAATAATTTCTCAATTTTGAAATTAAAAAATTAGCTTTAAAACTCAAAAACATTAAATTAAAAAATTATCAATTTTAAAAAAAGAAATTATCTTTAAATTTTAAAAAATAAAGACAAGCAGAAGAATTTAAATTGATAAATTTCTCTATTTTAAAAGAAATATGATATTTATCAAATTTTTGGATTTTATTATTTTTTTTATAGTTTTATATTCAATATAAATCTTGTTTGTTAGGTTTTGATAATTAGGTTATTTTTTTTATTAAAAACAAATTAATATATCGAAAGCAATAGAATTTTAAAATTTACAAGTAAAAATTTTAGAGAATGAGACTTTAATCATAGATAAGAGCAAATTTATCATGATCAAATTTTAAATTTAAAAATGAGACTCTATTTTATAAGATTTTAATAATGAGAATTATACAAATCTTTTGAATAGGAATAATAAGATAAATATTCAAAAAGAAAAAAACTTGGTCGCTTTTGCACAAAAAAAAAAAGGTTTAATACACACCCATTTTTAAGTTTGTATATAATATGCATTTGGGAAATTTTGAGGTTAAAATTCTAAAACTTTGGGATTAAAATTAATAAATATTCAAAATACTAAACTTCAATTTGTGGATTCTGAATTCTGTGGTTTTATTATGAGTTTTTATAGCTAAATTTATAATTTTTTGTGGCATTGTTGATTATGAATTTGGGTGATTTGTTAATTATGAATTTTTATGTTTTAGTTATGAATTTTTTTACCTCAGTTTTATAAGGTCTAAAGTCTAATTTTAGGATGGCCCTCTATATATTGATAATTTAAAATTTAAAATTTAAAATATTTTTTAAAAAATATTTTAAAAAATTCAAAAGAATATACCTAACGGAATAACGTGTGTGGTTTATTTATTAGAATTTTAGATTTTTTTGAATTAAAACCCACCCTCGCACACCCCCACCAAGTCCCGCCAGTACCCACCCCTCGCCGTAGTGTTTGAATCGTTTTTTTAGGCTTTACTTTTTGAAAATGAACTTGAAATTTTTTAATTAAAAGTTAATATTAAAGAATTTTAAATTATTTAAAATACGAAAAAACTTTTTCCTTAAAGAAAGTAAAATAAATTTGTAAATTTTTTAAAAATGAGAAATTTAAAAACTGATTTTAAGCAAAAAAAAAAAAAAAAACTAATTTCTTAAAGAGTTCAAACAATGCAATAGATTTTGTTTGGCTCCCGACTTAAAACCAGACTCAAAGCTCAAAAAAGTCAAAAGCTTTGTTTGTCAACCATTGATTTGTTGTCTCTTTACATATTGGCTTTCAGTTTTCTGTCTTTTGCTTATTTTTAATTTTTTTTAAAAATATTGTAATTTTTATAATGTACATTTATTTTTTATAAAAATATATTTTTAAAAACTAGTCGTTGAGACCTATCAAATAAGATTTTATATTTAAAAATATCGTAATTTTTTTTGGTTTATTGTCTTTTGGGTTTTGAGTTTAAGCCGCTTCTAAATTTTTCTATAAATAATTTTTTTACTTTTTAACTTCAAATAACATAAAATAAAAAGTTTGGTTTAAAATAAATTACCAAACAAAGCCTTAATTTGAGCATTTGTTACCAATAAAAAAGCCATTCGATGGCATTGCGAGTCAACTACGAATTTTGAAATTTTAAAATTTTGAATTGTAAGTATACCTGATGATAAAAAAATTCAAAATTCAAAAAAAAAAGGGACATGACAGAAAAGCCGCCTTGTGATTCTAGAAAAATACGACTATAGGATTTCTGGTCATGCAAGGTCTACTGTGAGTATTATTGGTATTTTAATTAAAATTTATAATTTAATGTTATTTGTTTATTATTTTTAGTTTGTTGAGCAAGTAATTCGTATAAAATATCAAATTAATTGGAGTGAAATATATTTATTTTTAAAAATACATATGAGCAAAATATATTTATATTTTTTAAAAATAACTGATTTATAAGATTTAGAAAATAAAGTGTGACAAATGTTTATCATCATATGACTATAAATGTTTAATTAATTCGGTTTTTATACAAATTACCTAAATAATGTTAATTAAATTATAATATCTCAATTAAAATGCCAATCACAATCATAATATATACCTTGAAAAATGGCTTTGGCCCCCCTTTGGAAATTAGTGAACCTTTTTAATTGTTGAGTTAAATTTTAATCAAATTTTTTTTTATGATTCAGCTCATTAAGATGATTTATAAAAATAATTTTTATTAATTAAAAATAAAAAAATAAAAAAAAATAAAAAAAAGTAAAAATTACAAAATTTAGCTTTGCCCGTCATCGAAGCAGGTCCATTAGTCAATTGAGAGAGAAATTTTGAAAAAATCTTTGGAGGGAACCGTGGATTCGGTCCGAACTGGCCGAACCCAGCTCATCTTGGTTTGGATTGGACCAAAGAATAGTCAGCTTTTTTTCTCACCATCCAAACACCCTGTAAATTTAGTATATCCCACGCGTAACGCTCCACTGTAATGCACAGAAAATTGACTAGAAAACAGAAAAGAAAGTTAAAGAAAAAACATTAACTCACCACCAATTCCGCCTACGAACCAGCCCCTCTTTTGAGTCCTCTCTCTCTCTCTCTCTCTCTCTCTACCCACTTCTTTACTTTTTCCTATCTCCTGCCAAACCCTCACTTTCCTCTTCATCCCCGTCAGGTACATAAATCTATATCTATGTTTATGTGTAGTTTTTTTTATATTTATTGAGATTAATAGTAAATTTTTGGGGTTCTGACGAAGATTCTTGGTGCTTGTTTCTTGGGAAAAAGGAAGAAATTACAGAGTTGGGAAAATGGAGTGCATTGAGGCAAGAGCGCTGAAGCCGAGTTTCCTCTCGGAATTAGCCGTGAAATCGAACCAGCAAGCTTTCTTCGACGACTTGCTGGGCGTTAATGGAATTAACGGCGTTTCGTGCGAGGATTTTTCCGTGGACGTTTTTCTTGACTTCTCTAACGAAGATTTCAAGGACGGGTTTGGTGAAGAAGAATCGGAACAAGAAGAGAAGGATTCGCTCTCTGTGTCTTCTCAGGACCGGGTGGAAGACGATAGTTCTAATTCCTCAACCTTTTCCGGCAACGGTGACTCTGGGTCTCTCCCCGCCGGCGAACTAGCCGTTCCGGTAACGATTTAAATTACTTTTAAACGGAAAAAACACTTTTTGGGGTATTTTTTTTTTATGGTCTCTGTCATTAAAATAAACGGAAAAAATAAATTCATTTCTGCAGGTTGACGAGGTAGAAGACCTTGAATGGTTGTCTCAGTTTGTTGATGATTCTGTCTCAGAATTGTCACTTTTGTGCCCCGCCGGAAATTTGAAGGAGAGCACCGGAACTTGTTCAGTTAATCGGTCTGAACCGGGAAGTGGACCGGTTTCCCGGCGAGTTCCATTTCTGTGTTTTCCCGCGACGGTACCGGCTAAAGCGAGGAGCAAACGGTCGAGACCGAGCGGGCGAGCTTGGTCTCGTTCCTCGGCGTCGCTCAGCGAGTCGTCTTCAACGTCTTCATCTTCATGCGGGTCATCTTCTCCGACGTCAGGTTTCGTTTCATCGAACCCGGTTCAGTTTCCGGTGACGGCTGATGGAGTTGTGAAACCGCCGGCGAAGAAGCAGAAGAAGGGACCGGCGGCGGAAAACGGTTTCGAGACATCTGGGTCCCAGACGCAGCGGCGGTGTAGCCATTGCCAGGTTCAGAAAACTCCACAGTGGCGAACCGGGCCGCTCGGTGCCAAAACTCTATGCAACGCTTGTGGGGTTCGCTATAAATCCGGTCGGCTCTTTCCAGAGTACAGACCGGCTTGTAGCCCGACTTTTTCCGGCGATGTCCACTCAAACAGTCACCGGAAGGTGTTAGAGATGCGGCGGAAGAAGGAGGTCGCCGGAGACGAGTCGGAGTTGATTTCGACGGTTGCTAATTTTTTAGACTAAATGGTAGATTGGAGTTGAAGTTGAACCGGGATAGTTCAAACCCGGTTCAGTAATTGCAGCCTTAATCTCCGGTTGGTGTCGTAACGAAAGTTAAGAGGTGGGCCCCCGTGGCTTGTATTGACAATATTGTAATTTAGGGTTATATTATAACAGAATTTAGGGAGGCTTTATTAGGGTTTTGTTGTCACATTGATTTTTTTAGTCATTTAATTAGATGATGAGAGTTATGTGAAAAGGTTTAATTATTTTTGTAACAGTACTTACTATTATTACTTTTAAAATATGCTTAAATTAAGAATAGGTTCTAAAATATTGTTTTTAGATAAGTCACATTTACGAATTTTTAACTAGTCAATTATAAAATCAAAATCAAATTATACGAATTAGGTCTTGTTTGGTAATTTATTTTAAGTTAAGTTTCTTTTTTAACTTTAAATCACTTTAAATAAAAAAGACAAAAAAGCCTCGTTTGGTAGGGGTATGATATGGCTTTTAAGCTAAAAACTTAAAATGGTCTTAAGCCAAAATATAAAAAAATTTATTTAAAATTATTATAATTTTTTAAAATTTATTTTTAATTAATTTTATATTTAATATAAATTTTTTCGATAGATTTTAACAAGTTAATTTTAAAACTATAATTTTTATAAAAAATAAATACATATAATAAAAGTTACAATATTTTTAAAAAATATAATCAAAATTATATAAAAAGCAAAAAGGTTAAAAACCATTGAGTTGAAAAATAAATTTTTTTAACTTTTTAAAATTTTAAAAAAATATATAAATATTTAGTTTTAAGCTAACTTAAAATTGATTGTCAAACCATGCCTTAATTTAATTTGTACGGTCTCACAACTTGAACGATTTTTCTATCCCTGGACAATTTTTCTATCCACCTCAAACAGGATTACTTTTTTTTAGGTATATTTTGAGTATTATTTGAATATATATAATTTTTGCTAGAAATTATTTAAAATATTAAAAATTTCAAAAAAAAAAACAGTATAATAATTATATTTAGTGACTATATTTGAGTATTACATAATTTCAAAAAATTGACAAGATAATCAATACTTGAGACTTGAAAATTTACGTTTATACGAGATTTTATTTCGACTTTAATTATACATTTATTAGTAAATTATGAGATTAGTTTAATAAAAATTAGTTAAAACGTGCATAAACTACATCAGACACTCAGTGATATCCAAAAATACAATTAGATTGATTTTTTAAGAATTAATTAAAATATACATAAATTAGTCCAAATATTATTAAATTAAAAAGAATTTATTGGTTGAAGATGGTGGGTGGTTGAGACGGAGAGGCCAACGACTTGAATTCTGCCTTCCCACCAAAATTGGTTTTGTTATCTCCAATTGGCAATTGCGGGTTTTTAGGGCAAAGATGTTTTGGTGGGCATCATACGCTTAAAATGCGGTCGTTTCGGAAACCCACTGAACCCAAAATGTGTGGTCTCAAAGTCTCAACTAATTGAGTAATTATTCCGTACTCCATAGTATTATATAACAAGTTTCCTTTAGTGTTTTTAGATTTTCATTTAGTGTTTTTAGATTTTCTCTTAATACGATTGTAATAAATTTTATGATAAGTACATAATAATTTATTTTTATTAAATAATTAAAAAAATAAAAAATAATTTATATTATATAAAATATAATTATTTATTTATTAAAAATACCACAAATTTAAAAAATCATCATCATCATGATTCATGGGCATGGCTAGCCGTTGACTCAAAAAGCCTTTTGCATTGATAAGTGGATAAAGATTATTTTTTCTTTTCTTTTTCTTTAAAAAAATGTTACATCTTTTTTTATTTTAAGCCACACTAAAATGTTGTTAGCTCTTCATCATATTATGTGACATGCACGATTTTTCTTTTTTGCTTGAAAAAATAATTCTTAATTAGTAGGTTGAGAGTAGAACTTATCTTATAAGTATTGGAGACAATACTGTCAAGATCATTATTTTTATAAATAATTTTTGATAAAAAAATTAACTGGATAGATAAATGCCGAAACGGACTCCAGATAAAAATTTTGACAAAGAACGATCAAAATAAAATATATGCAACCAAAGTTAATTTAAAAGAATATATTTTGTCGATCTAATCTTTAACTACGACTTGATTCTGAATTGAAACTCCAATCAGATCTTCTACTGTATTTTTTTACACAATTTTCGAACGTAGTGTGGGTTACGATCTTTTGAGAACTCGTACTGATAGAACCCCGATATATTTAAGTCTTGAAAGGCAAAAATAATATCATAATAATATATAAGATATGATCTATCAATCTCAAACTAGTTCAGCCTACTCGCGTATATATAGGGCTACAGTAGGGACCTAAAGAGTAATTATGAGTAAGATTTCCAGTGGAACACAGATACCTACTAGCGATTTTTACAATTATGAAAAGAGGCAGTAATTTCTGTAATTTTTATAAAATACTAAATTACAGTTCACACCACTAAAAAACTGTAATTGTACTATGACCCATAATCTCAAGACCTTATTGCATTGAGCACATGTTAATAAATGCTTACCATTTCTCCCAACGTTAAGATTCTCAATACCCGCCAATTAAATTTAATTACTGATAATTTAATTTAATCGGCATCTTGATATTCCTTGAGCCATTTCGCTTAACTTATTTGACCGTCAGATAATTAAATCCACCAACAAGGTTTGGACCGGTCAAAACTTATAAGCATCCTTAAAGGGGTATCGTCAATTCTGATTATTCGAGACGTGAATTCCGTCAATAATTAATATTTGCCATATAAATAATACCGCTATCCAATTCACCAGAAATATAAACCCATATAAGATCGTACCATCTAATGAATCAAAACAACGAATATTAAATATATGCAAATCAATAATTATTTCAGAATTAAGAGAATAAGCACTATTCATAATAATATTGGGGTGTGATTAATTTATATAGTCAGCACAAAATTAATTACCCCAAATGTCTCGTTCGATATACACAAATTGTACTAGCACATAAAGTCAGAACAATAGACGACGCTATTATCTGTTTCCCGTAACCAATGCATACTTACTAAAATTCTGTACTACAGTCGTACCGATGATATGTCTATTTCTATGTAAACTGTGAACATAAAACTTATATTCTGTAAGAACCTAATATTTGATCTTCTGTGTGCAAGCCGTACTCTACACATTAGATTAAATAATATACATAATATTAGACATTCATGCATATCAAAGAAATGACACACATATATTGCTCATAAAGATTCTCATAAAATAAAAAATTTATTTAAAAATAAAATTAAATACTAAAAATATAATTTTCAGTATACTAACCCTAATAATAAATTCAAATGTCTTTGCATTATTCTTAGCGTGTATGGTCACTGGTGAATTGATGAATTCCATAATTAACGGCGTCAAATAAAAGGGAACCACTATTTTGATAGAGAATGTACCAAGATATTATCCACTATGCGTACAATTTTGATCTTATACTTTATGAAAAATTTCTTGGTGAAATAAGAGCGAATCTCATAGTATAAAATGAGTCGAAATACTCTAGCTGGGCAATATAAGATCGATCCTTATATGCTACAATTGTAATCATTAAATCATGTTAAAATATAAAAATACTAGAATTTAAAACATAATTCAATGATTTTTTAATTATTGAGAGAGAAAAATAAAATTTTCAAAACAACACCGTGAAGACACAAGGGAAAAAAGTGAAGATAGAAAGAGAAAATCTACAGTAAAAATAGATATACTTATATTTAGTTTAAAAAAATTAATTTATCTGTACTCTTTACATATACTTTTAATAAAAAATAGATAAATTTATTTGTGTTCTTTATACATGTTTTGAAAAAAGTACAAATAAATTTATTTGTTCTAAGACATTTTTGTTCTAAAAGAACTTTGCGTATTAAAACTTTTATGCGGATGAATTTTGCTCGTTAAAATTTTTTTATGTTAGATGAAAAATAATAAACGGTATATAAATTAAAATGTTCATCAATTTTTCGTTAAAAAAAGTACTAAAAAAAATATAGAAAAAAAAACCAACCCAAACGTTAGACTCAGCTACAGGCTACAGGATGGGGCCTGGAGGTGTTTAGTTGAGTGTTGGTTCACCGAACATAACAGAACAGGAAGTCCTTCACAGCAAGCAAACCACTTCAGCTGTCATGCATCTTGCATGTGACTGTGGCGCCCATCCATATCCTGCATTTAAGGGGGAAAAAAAAACCAGAATGCTGAAAATTTCAATTATAAAAATAACATAAGTTAAATTTTAATTATTTATTTGCATTGAAATCCACAATAATTCTTTATACTTTCTTTTTTTTTTAATTATTAGAAGAAACTACAATATTCTAATATAAAAAAAAGAAGACCGGGATCATCCCTAACTGCCCTTCATAGAATTTGAACTTGTAACTTTTATTATTGGATGTTGAGGTGATAGCATTAAGCTACAAAGGTCTTGACATTCCTTGTACTTAAGAGGGAGTTAAAAATTAATCGTGTTCTATTTGTATTGAAATCTACAATAATTCTTCATACATACCATTGAAAGAGTTGAAAATTATTTGTGTTTTTCTAACGAATCAACTATTTTCTTTGGTGTTTTTAGAAGATATTTCAAAATAAGTTCAAAACTTCAACAGGTCATTTTCAAAATTCAAATTTATTAGGATGGGTTACATCCACAGTAAATTAGGCAAGTGTTGAAGGTGATGGGACCAAATCTCTTAGGCATGGATGAAGCCATTAAGGAAGGAACGAGTGGAGTGAGCGCCTTCACTAAGATTTTTTAATTTTTAATTTTTAATTTATATATATATATGTTTTAATAACTTATAATTTTGTCACCTCTAAATTATTTTTCTGCCCCTTTTAATTTTTTACTTATTTTTTCTCTCATATTAAAAAAAAAAGTCACTATTTTTACGTATTATTTGGAATCCCAAAAGAATTGATAAGTAAAAAATTGATCTATCTTGTCAAAGTTTATTCAAACTTTTCCAATATTGATATACAAGTAAATTTTGATAAACTTGATAATTTTATATCCTATTGTCTTATGTTTTTACATTTGAAAGGAATTTGCAAGCTTGCTCTAGTATAAATGATCAAATTTGTTACTGAACAGGTGATCAATTGATGCATAATCATTTGTTTGTATTTATTGAGAGAGACATATTTAATAGTATTTCAAATAAAATTATTATGCATGATTTTTAAAATATAAAAAGTTATGGTAATTAACTGTAAATTAAAAATTGTATAAACTTTTTTATTAACACTTTAGTTTAGTTATTTTTTACAATCATCAAATAAAAAAATCATATATATTTTAAAATTTTGCTCACTCAACAATAAATCCTAACTATGTCCCTACTAATTTGAACTCGTTTTCAATTTTAAATAGTTGATTTTTGAACATCAATTATAGTTGATTTGAATTTTAAAAATGAACCCGTTGAAGTTGTATAATTGAATTTTAAAATTCAAATTTGTATAATTGATGTTTAAATAATAATAATAAATAAAAAATAAATAAACTTACAGAGACAGCTGCCGTTCACAAATAAAACATGACAAGATGACAGATTCCGTTTTGATTAAATCTGAGCGCCCAGGCTCCACCAGTCTCCAGGCTCCAGGCTCCAGGCTGTAGCCTGTAGAGGATGAGGTTTGCACAACAACCTTTGAACAACTCCTGAATATGTCAAACTTCACCAACCGAAAGATTCCATGTGGCACGTCTTAAGTTCAAATCCGGTGGCTCTCCGCATCAGATTCTCTGTCTTCAAATAAACTATTTTTGTCCGGATGTACCCTCAATCATTATTATTAGATCACGTCTTCAGATTACCGATTTACAATGACTCCTCTTATATTCTGTTCTTATAAAATTTTACGACCAAGGATTTAAGTGGTATTTGCCGTTATTGTGCCTAGTAGGTTATAAATTGCAGTTTATAATAAATATTGTGAATTTTTAATATAATTTATAATTTATAATTAAAATTAAAAAATATATAAATTATAACAAAAATTATAAATATTTTAAAAAATTTATATTTTATAGTTAGAATTAGTGGTATGAAACTAATCCAACTTATAATCCTCTAAAGTAGTGTTTGACATTACTAAAACTAATAACTTAAAAATTATAACTTGTAATAAAAATAACATATGTTTAATAAAAATTATAACTTGTAGCTGAAAAAAAAATTACTTATAACAAAAGTTATTGATGTTTGAAAAAATTTATACCTTATAGTTAAAATTATTAACATGAAACTAAAAGCTACTAATAATAGCTTTGCCAAATACCCCCTAAACACTAATAATATGAATACACTAATTATCTCATAAAAATAATTTTCCAACCAAACGAGCTATATATATAATTGTTATTATCAACTATATAGAAAGACAATACTGTTTAATTTTAACAAAAAAATAAAAAAATTAACTTTTTACCAATCAATAAATTTTAAAAAAATTAGCTTAAAAACTAACTAGACACCATATATTGATTTCAATTTAACTTTTTAGCTAAAAATGCAATAAACAAAAAAATAGCTTTTAATCTAGTTGCCAATCAAACCTTAATAGTGCATACATAAAGAAAAATAGAGAAATTTATGGATAAGAAATATTAAGTAATCCCAAAATAGTAACATGGCAGTTTATGTAATATTTGTATCAAATACAATAATACGATAGACATTATTCTTAGTCTATCGATTATCCAACGATCAACATTATTCCATCTGAAATTCTTTTTAATTGTATCATATAATACTCCAAAATTATCCCATAGTTACCCTTACAAATCAAAAAGACCCTAGCCTGTGAAATCTCTCTCCAACAAAAAAACACATGCATGCTTACCCATTCGAGCATATATCAACTGAGATGATTAATTTCTGCATCAGAATATGGAATTGGGGGCATCCGAAAGGATATGCAGTGAATTATAACAGTTATTGAAGGAACTTATGGACTGGATCTGGTTGCAAGTTTGTAACTACGTCGAACTGAAAAAATTGAAGCCGAGGCTCAACAGAATTCGGAGTTGCTGCATTGTTTCTAACTTGCTGACTGAAAATTAAACATCAGACAAAAGTACAACTCATAATCAGCATAAACCAAAACAATAGTTTAGAACCCAAAATTGGTGATAAAAAACTAAATAAATATGGTAAGCGGCAACACGTATGATGCATTAATATGGAATGAGGACATACCTGGAATAGAGCATTATCATGGCTCATGCTTCTTTCCTTGTTATCCTGACATTTAATGGGTGAAGATAATTTTTATATCAATTTTTTTTGGGGTAGTTTCTGTAAAGCAATCCGATAAAATTCTAAAAGCTTATACTACATACTAGAATTCAAATCATCCTCGAATCTACCACTCCATGTACTTTTTGAAATACGGTTTGATGGCAGAAAAGCTTAAGCAATTAAAACCAAGAGTCATGCCCTAAAACAAAGGTCTAGAATGGATTACCGATTACAAGCACTCACATGGAACTTCTAAAAAGTAAATGAGTTA
Source organism: Heliamphora exappendiculata (assembly GCA_034768845.1). Lineage (NCBI taxonomy): Eukaryota > Viridiplantae > Streptophyta > Magnoliopsida > Ericales > Sarraceniaceae > Heliamphora > Heliamphora exappendiculata. The sequence goes on along the minus strand of JAOTRH010000020.1, from coordinate 536,184 downwards.
TACACTTATTATAGTAATTGCTTTTGCAATTGAGATTTCCATTACTTTTCTCCTAACCCCTTCAGCTCATTTACAGACATGTATAGCGGGTTTGCAAAAGATACACACATGGATCATGCTATGCAATTACAGGCATCAACCAGCTGTGGAGTTCTAAAAGGCCAGGCATTGGAGATCGACTCAAATGCCGTCAAAAGCATATATAGGCAACTTCAAAGTTCCAAGTTTTCCAAGATATATTCACATTTAAGGTTATTAACTAACATATAAATAACCAATATGCTTTCTCCATATTTGCAAACCCAAATTAATTAGTGTCAGTAATTGTCTGTCAGGATCAATCACTCACCTGAAACAGTATATGCCCAGGGCTGTTGTTATTTCATGAATCACAGATGTGCTGAAGTGCAGATAGAGTGTTACTGAGATAGCAAAAGAATCTTATCAGCCACAAACCAAGGATGGAATCAAAAAGATGCATGAGATTAAGAAATATCATTGTATCTTTGAAGAAGATGACAAAATTTTGAAAACAAAATTCAACATTAACAGATCATGAAGAACTAAATGAAAACACCCAAGGTTGTTACAACCGATTCATTGGGAAAACAAAGTATTAGGCACCTTCAAGATTCCATATTGTTAGGATTTAGATCCTAGGTTAGTTTAGCAATTTGTTTGAAAAACACTAATCAGTCTTTTTGTAATCTTTAACTTCATTTTATTTGTAATTCAACTTCATTCATTCCATGTATAAGGTTCTATTGTTGAATCTTCTTAGCTATAGCTGTAAGTTTTAAAATGGTTTAGAGTTTGAATGATTACAAATGAATATGCTGCAAGAAATGACAGATGGATCTATGGACAGATCAATACGAATCGATCACCAATCAACCAGTTAATGGATAAATTGATTGGTCTTTTAGCGGGACAACTGGATAACAACATTTAGGGCATCAGCAGCTTGGAGCTTTTGAGCCACACTCTCTCCCTGCACTGCATAGCTGAGTAAAAGGGTTTTCAAGAATTTTTAAGAGAGGTAGTTATTGCTTGATGAGACACTAGATGATCATAGATTATTAAAATCTTCGGAAATCATCATGGTTTGTCTTTCCTTATCTTCAACATTGCTCATGGTATGTTTTGGGTGGATTCTCAAGAGTTGAAGTATGTGTTGGTTTCCGGTGGCATTCAAGCATGGTTTTGTGTATGTGCATGCAGCAAAAATAGGCTTATATCTGTAGGTTGTGAACCAAACATTTTTGAAAGTGCTTGCTTGATTCTTGACCTATGGTGGTCACAAGGTTTTTCTCCCTGTTTTGGGATTTTCCATGCTAATATCTGTGTCAGTGGTTGTATGATTTGTGTTTGAATATTTTCTTATTTTATATTGTATAAAATGTATTAATTGAAACCCATGAGGAATATCGATAAGTGCAAATCATCTCAAAAAGGGATTTTTTACATATTAAGCACATTTTCCTTTTCTCAAGAGATGGGCCAAATCACATCTAGCAGAGGCAAATGTTATAATACCTGTGTATACACAGTAACCAAGAAGAACCCAGTGCTCATCAACTAATGGTATTCTGCAACAAATCAAGATTTTCATGAGTCGTAAAAGTGCTGTGAGTCTTGAATAGCTGGAATGACATACCAAAGTATCCTCTGCTTTCTACTCTCTCTCTCTCTACCAATTCACTGTTAGAACAGGTAAAGCCCTTTTGTCATTTATTAAGCCATCTTAGCTAGTAGAAGTGCCACATACCCATCATTCAGTTTGGCTGTAAGAGCATTTGCAATAGCAAAGGGAAGATACAGAAGAGACTGCAAAAGTAACAGACACTCATAAGGAGAATACCATAAAATCTATGTAAACCATGGGAATCTATTCAATACCTATGGAAGATAGAAATATAGAAAAGAAACGTTTTTTTCAAAAAAAGGTCAGTTTAGAATGCAACCTACCACGCACATATTAGTTTTTAAGCCCTTGGGTTCATCACATAAGTGAGCCAAAATCATCCTTCCCTGCCAACACAAGCTCTACTTTCAGAAGCAATATGAAACTTGGGTGAATCATCTATGAGTGTGACGGTAAAGGCGAATCTCCTAACTTTGAACTATGATAATCTAGATATTAACATGAGGGTAAAAGAACATCAATTGAAATTATTTATTCCACCGAAGAAGCATAATTAACACTAGCTCCATGGCTTTGGACAGAATTACAGTTGAACAGAAAAACAACAATGACCACCAGAAACATAATAGTTAACAGATATCGAGTAATTGAGGTAGTCAAGGTAAATGTGTTCTCTACGATCAGTAATTTAGATCACAAACTTTTGATGAGAAGACTGGGCCTATTAGGCATGCAAGCATTGCAACCCAATAGGTGATAAGATAATTTATATACAGGTTTATTCAGAAAAATACTTGCACATGGTTTCATGTTTTTAGTTGGAAGATGCCTCGCGTAAAGATGCAAGTGTTGGTAAATGAAAAGGCATAATTCCTAGCCCTCAACCTACTAGAAACTTTTATTGGCATATTTTAGGAATTGAATGAAAGCCATCACATCCTACAATGCTAGTATTAACGTTGCCGGCAACGTATGAAAGTAGATTTCATATAGCATACTCCCTCCAAAGTAAGCTACGCAGATGCCAAAATATATCAGGCAAGTATCCAGAAAGAAAGGAGACAAAAAGGATTAACCTAGAGAGAGAAAAGATCCTGCAGTTGATTGACTTCCATTCAAATAACGTGATGATGAGATGGGCAAAAAGGTGGCATGTTAATTGGAAGTGCCATCTAGGCAGTCCCCTCAAATACTGCAAATTAAATCCATGTGCATTACAATTGCCAAAACATGAACAGCTGATCTTTGATAATCCTTGTCACGTATTGACAAAACTAGCATGCAATGTCCACAAAATTTCTGAATGCTTGGAACCAACATATGCATGGTGTAGGAGTGGGTGGGTGAGAAGTTGCCGATCAAAAAAAAAAGGCATATGCATTGCATAATTTATGTGGTAAAAAGACAGATTTACCAAGTTCCTAAACAGAATCCATCAGAATAACTTGTCATAAAAGGCAGTTAGAAAGGAATACTAAGTTCACACCAAGATTGCAGCATCAACCTGCAGAAGCAAAATCCAAGTTCTTTGAGGATTTGCATGATGAGCTCATCCCACAGTGCCCATACGATAGTGCCTAGTAGAGGTAGAGAAACAACTATGTGGAGACACCACAATCAAGTCCAACCCCAATACCTCATTATATATAACCTGGATAGTTTATCCCAAAGGAGGCAAACCTAATATTGAAGTCCATGATAAACGTCGGCTAACAAACCTTGCTCTATGCAAGTCAAATAATTAACTAAGATACATGGAAACATCAATTCAAATCCAACTGTTTGGTTTGTGAAAATAGCAAGATAAAAAAGGATTTATCTAAAGCAAAGATACAAAGCTTACCACGAGGAACCCAAATGCAAGTCCAGTTCCCACTATAACCAAATGTGGATATTTCCACATTAGATCAGTTGGAGACATATAATCCCTGTACAAGAGGTCAGAACCAATACGAAAATACAACTTAGAAGCTAAGCATATGAAAAGGCAAATACAAAAAATAGTCACATACCACAACAGGACTCCTCCCAAGAGCACCACAAATGGGTAAAGCTGACAATAAAAAGTAACAAGAAAGCTATTGAGCATCTTGATTAGTAAGAGATATAGAATCCAATGGGAATGGGCATACCATTGCCAAAGCCAACAGCATGCTTCCTTTCCTTGCCTGAACAACCTTATAAACATTGTACACGCTGCAATAGAACATAAAGCCATGCAAAACGTGAATAAGTTAAAGAAGTTGAGAATCTGAGCACTGGCTTGAGCAAATACCAAACAATATTCTTCATTTGGACAAAAAACAATCATCCAAATACAAAGGAAGTATTTTTCTTAAGATTACTCCCAGTTGCCATGCTTTTATCTATCCCATCATGCTAAATATCAGGGCACCTATGAGATATACAGACAATTTAATTCCACGTCCCACAAAAAAAGAGCACCATTGACGTTGGGAATAAAGATTATGAAGGAAGTAGGATTCTACCAAATGTTATTATTTTCTAAAGGCGATTCAAACCTGTTTTACAACATCAGTCTAGCTCTAATACTTATCACAAAAAATAAAAAATAAAAAAAAATCAGTCTACCTCTAACAAATGAATAACATGTTCACATGTTTTATAAGTAACATGACTAAGAATTTATCAGAAATAGAGGAGAACCCATGGAATTGAGGAAAAACTACAATGCAATCAAAATATGTACTTACAAAAAGATGGGTAAAGTTTTGCACTAAAATCTGAAGAACTACTTACTTAAATGAGAGTGTTGGAATCACAGCAAAACTTATCATGAAAAACAACACAGCTCCATATGTTGGGATTTCTGAAGTCGAAATAACCAAAAAGAAAAGAGGTAAAAAACACAAATAAAGCATAAGGCGAGCCAAATTTCTATATCTGCTGTAAAAAAAAAAAACCAATAGACAAAGAATTCATGTAGATAAAGGCAAGTAAAAGATGCTAAGGTGAAAAAAGAGCGGTAATTAGAACTATAACCTGCCAACTGAAGGGGAGATGGAGCAAACAAAAACAGCAATACATCATAGATGCAATGTCAGTAGAAATTTTTAGTAGAAATTTGTACGCTTCTTACACAACATGGACAAAAGATACGCTAGTCCAAACCCCCTTTCTTGATAAAAGCATTCGAACTTTTATTGAAGCTCCGACACCTTAAAATAGCTGGTATAAGACACCCAATATCCCAAAAGCAGTATACTAGCTCCGTATATGAAGAGCACATAATATAGAGGAAACAGAGACTTATCTATCCAACATTCCAACCATAATCACCAGTGGATATCAGGGAAGTGCTTAAATCCTGAATGCACTTGGTCAAAAGTTCGTCATAAAGTAGCACCATAATATATTTCCGTTTCAGCTGGGTGCACAATTTTAAAAAACACACAGCACAACAGAAGAGATGCATACTATATTAATAGGTGTACATCATCATTCATGCCAAATATACTACGAGATCTCAGTTCCAACGACGGCTTCCTTGGTTTCCAGATATCTTGTTCCAAGACTATGGCTTTTTCTGATTAACTATTCAATCTATATAATCTTACCATTCAGAAGTGGAACCCAACTCAAAATGGGCAGGGACTTTGAAAAATGTTGAACCCACCACTCAGCACCTGAAGATAAATTAACCAACATAGTAGTGATTGAAAAGGGGAAAAATAAATAATATAAGAGGATATTTCCATTTTCGTAATGCATGTGTTAAAGGGATAATTACAATTTATCCCTCTCAATTATCACTTAGTATCATCTTATAGCCCCTCAACTTCAAAACCGAACACCCGCTCAACTATTCAAAATGGTACGAATGCCCCACTTTTGGAGGGCCATGAAACCTATGCGATTTATATCGTTGAGGGATCCAAGTGTACGGTTTTGAAGTTGACGGGGTAAAGTGGTACTTAGTGATACTAGATGGGTGAAAATTCTAATTAATTCTACGTTAAAACAAATCCACCAAGGGCTAAATAACCTTACAGGGTGTGTGAAACTAACTCAATAGCTGTGTTAGTGTGTGCGCGCGTTGTAACAAGTACCTAAGTATGTCAAAGGGCCATACCAACTATAGCTGTAAAGAAATGGCACAAATATATCAGCATGAGACCCTCTGTAGGTCCATTTATTGCTGGAAGAATAAGGGTGTTGGTGAAATAGCTGCACAAAAGAAACAATATAAACAAAAATGCCAACGAAATGGCCATTTGTTAAGATAATCCATAGGAATCAGCAAGTGGCTGACTTGCAGCTGGAAAATATATAAGAGTTCCATAAAAGAACTATGAACAATACCTCCTAAGATGATTTCAAGTAGAAAATATATAAAGATATTTTGGGAGAAAACACAATTAATAATCAACAAAATCATAAACGTGCCGGACATCAACATTGTTTCCATCAAATAATACAACATGCCAAATATTTCAACATATAATGTAGTTTTCCACTATCTAGAACCCTCAAAACCCTATGCCCGCTTAAGCATATTAATGGTCAATGCTGCAAACCTTTTCCCTATCGGACACCAGAATAATATCAACAAAAATGACAATGAAATTGCAGTTTGTTAAGATAATCCATAGGAGCAGCAACTGACTGACTTGAACCTGGAAGATAAATAAGAGTAGGCCATAAAACATCTATTACCAATACTTCCTAAGATGATTTCAAGTATAAAACATGTAAAGATAAAAAGTGAAAACACACAATAAATAATCAAAAAAATCATTAATGGTTGGACATAAAGATTGTTACCATCAAATAATACAGCATGCCAAATAATGATAAAATATAATGTAGCTTTCCAAAATCCACAAAAACCCTATGCCCGCTTAAGTATATGAATGGTCAATGCCGCAAACCTGTTCCCTATAGGACACCAGTATGTCTGATTCTCCATGGATTCAAGAACCAACACACGTTATCTCTCTTTCAAGTTTGTTTAGAAATGAAAGAAGGATAACCAAGGGCTCAAGAAAAGTGGAAGAGAGTGAAAAGTTACACAGTTTACATCCCCCAGGACCCCACCAAGTACCAACCCAAAGCC